>SNQJ01S0193987.1:0-12566 GCA_010110895.2 Picea sitchensis
TCCAACCATGTACCAAGTATGTACCAATAATGTGTCAACTACTCATCAACTATGACTCATCAGTATGTACCAACATCATTAACTATACACCTCATGTATGTGCCAACTCATCAACTACTTGTCTCAGCCATGTACTCAACATGTACCTCAACCAAAATCCCTCATCAATTTCATCATCCAAATATGATTTGTAGCTCTGTAATAGAACTGGTGTATATGATCACATTCCTACAAACCTTCCTTAACTTCAACAACAAGAGACTATCATTTTCATCAAACTTTTCTTTAGCCTCACATGCCTAGTTTTGGATTAGTCAACAACCCTAACTTGAAGTAATCATGAATTTGTACCTGTAATGTATAAATATATGAAACTGATACACAATTTTCTTCAGTGTGTTTTATGCAATTCCTCTAGGTTTCACTACTTGGAGCCTCTCAGAAAAGGAGTTATAGAAAAAACGGCATACCTTGTTGAATTTTGTCTTATTCTAGAGAGCGACCTTGTAGAGCATGCCCCACACGGAATATTTGTTGAATTGATATGAAACTATGAAAAAGAATAATATATATTGTACCCTAACCAACACATTAGTTTCACTGAATTTGGATCTGTTATGAATAAGTTATGTCGTTTTTACCCGAAACACATGTTTTTGACTAGTTTTAGGACTAGCCACAAACCCTATTTTCCACGGAGTGTAAATCCAAAAATACAATGACCCACAAGATGAATTTTTTACCATAGATACTTGGATATGTTTTCTCAATGACATAGCAATTTCATGGTCTGAATCATTATAGAAAAAAAATTATATAGAAAATGGTGGTATGACCTGTAAATAACATACCTTAGAAAGCACCATCAAAAGAATTTATCCTTCCTTGCATTTTGTCCTTCTTTTCTTCAACTTCCCTACGAATTTTTTCTTAGATATCCTTGGTTACCTTAGACACCTATATATATTCAATATTCTCAAGTGTGATTAAAATGAGAGAGCATTTCCTCTTATTTATACTCTCCAAGTAGCTTCCTTAAAAACATCTTCTAGGTCACTTGGCCCCACTTTCCTTATTTAAGGGTTAACCCACTTCTAATTTTTCCATTAAATTTATTATTGAAATAATTTATTTTGTATTCACTTTGAATTATAATACACTCATTACTTCACTTTATTATTTATTATTGGCTCTTGACCAAGTTTTGAGGAACACTTGGTCATAATTAACCATTTTTGGGACTTCGATAGCTTGTCAAAGACAAAGCGCAAAGTGAAGCAGAAATTGTGGAAGCTAGGCCCCCTTTCGGTCCTTTTTGGGTTTTTGGGAATATGTAATGGGAAAGGGATGTTTGTCTGTGGGTTTACCCATGCTTAGGCCCACTTTTGTAATGTATAAATGGAAGGATAGGCAATGTAATAAGTAGTAGATGTGATTGCTTAGTGAAATTGGTAGTGCATCTATGTGATGTTGAATAAGTGCTTTGTGCGAACTGTGTAAGGCTTGCAAGGCTAAGTGAAATTTACTGTGAGGTTTATATAGAAAGCTAAGTGTTGTAACACAAGGAAGAATGATATAGAGAGTTGCACAGATCTTTCATCCTATGCGAAGAAGGGTTTTGGAGGCTTTGTGCTTGTAATAGATTGAAGACGATAATAAAGAAGAAGATCTTATGGACATAGCCCCAGGGTGGGGGTGAACCACGTAAATCTGTGTGTTATGCTTTGTGCTTTGATTCAATGTGTTTATCTTTTCTTATTCTATGTTCTTTGATATATCCACTTATGCTCTGTGCTTCTTAGATATATATGATTTTTAGATCCGATGTGTATGAGGATGCTTAGTGTTGATCTACTAGATATGATCTGGGTTACTATGGTTAAGTGTTGAAATATTGTAGATATGAGTGTACACCGCGAAGTTTTGTGTTGTCTGCGAAGTATAATAAGGGTTGAATATTGATGAATGATCGATGCTAAGTGATTCATAAATGACATAATCACGGATCTGTGTCCCAACTAAGGTTGCAGACACCTGAGTCTTGCAACCACCCCTGCCTCTACCTTGGGTGAGACTTCATCTTCTTTGCAGGTGTTTTCGAAAAGGTCGGTAGTTAGGGATTTGTTGGTATTCTCTTGATCATTGAACCCTGGTTCTACCCCCATGCCAACATTTACCTTTTAAAATATCTTAAACCACTTTGACTACTTTGACCTTTTGGGGCTTCTAGATGACATATGAGGGTCCTCCAACTTCGTAAGGCCATAACTCTCAAACCGTGAGTTATGTGGCATTCCATATACCACCAAAAATGGAATGACATGTACTATCCATATAGAATAGTATTATCTGAAAACATATCATAACTCATACTATTATCCATCAAACAAACTTGGGTCCATTACCCAAACCTGGGATCTCCAGCTTCTCATGGCCATAACTCTCTAACCATGAGGGGTTATGTGATGTTCCATATACCACCAAAAATGGAATGACAAGAAATATCCATCTAGGATAGTTTACCTGACAAATTCATTGTCCTTCATCTCATTATTCCACAACTAAGCATGGGTTCTCTTACTCCACAAAGCGTCGTGTGATGGCTTTCACCATAAGGGGACCACTTTGGAGTTCATCCATCTTTAATTATTATCAATCATGACAAGACAATAATGAGTCATATTTACATCAAAAAATATTGGGTCCATTACCCAAACCTTTGTGCTACGAGAATTTCTTCAAGGGTTGACATCAATGACAACCAACCTTAATCAACACTAACTCATAGGCTCCCTTCTCCAACACTCGTTTGGTGATATAAGGGCCGCACCACATAGACTCAAATTTTTTGGCCCTTAGTAAATCACAATCTTGTTCATAGAGGAGAACTAGTTCACCTTCAGAGAAAACATGTGGCTTTACATGCTTGTCGTATTGGGATTTTACACGTTTCTTTTGGGTTTCAATAACCAAGATGGCATCAAGACGGGTTTTGTCTAATTGCATCATATACAATATACGTTCCTCCTCGATAGAGGTGTTTGGGATAAGTTCAACAGCTAGCTTCAACGACGGTATCTCACATTCAATCGGTAGAACAACTTCGATTTCATACACCAACTAAAAAGGCGTAAATCTCGTGGCAGACTTCATGGATGTCTAATAGGCCCATAATGTTGAAAACAACATCGTGTTCCAACTTGTCTTGTGAATTCCTATTATCCATCAAAGTATAGTGATAAGGACTTTGTTTATCACTTCAACTTGGCCATTAGCCTGTGGATAGTAGGGGTTTGAATTTTCATGTCGAAGACCCAACTTTTTAGTAAGCTCGGACATCATGAAATTTCAAAAATGGCTATCATGATCAGTGACGATAGCTTGCAGGATTCTGAATCGCGTGATGATATGATTGAATATGAATAGGACTGCAGTTTTTTCGGTATTATCGAATGCAGGCATCGTCACAGCCCATTTCATGAAATAATCAACGGCTATGATGATGTATCCATGCCCCCCGGCCGGGTGAGGGTTACATGTCATGAAATCAATGCCCCATTTTGTGAAAGTTCCAATGGAAACTACAGGGTGTAAAGGAGAAGGATGTGATCTTATTTTGTTGTTGTATGTTTGACAAGCATGGCATTTTTGGAAGGAAATAATACAATATTTGAATAAAGAAGGCCAAAAATATCTTGCTCATAAGATCTTTTGGGCAGTAGCATGCCCAGACATGTGACCACCACATGCTCCAGAATGGCAGTCATTCAATGCTTTCTCAGCCTCATCATTGGTGAGACATTGTCGAAAAATGGATTCAACCCCACAACAATAAATAGTGTCACCAAGGATAATATACTGATGGGCTTGGTAACATATACGACGATGGTCAGCGCTATATAGATCGGGTCGGAAAGTTTGAGTCTGGAGATAAATAATGATATCTCCATACCAAAGGTCATCGAAATTGATCAAAAAAATGGATTCATTGGGTAAAGAATCCTCTGCTACATTTTTTGTCTCAGTGCAAGGAAGGTCACATATCAGTTTGGAAAACACCAAGGATTTCTTATACTTAGTGCATTTGAACTCTAAGTCAAACTCCTGGAGAATCACTATCCAGTTGGAGCATTTTCCCCCTAGCAATTGGCATGTAAGTATGTGTTGCATAGGGTTGCAATCAGAAATTACAGTGGTCTTGTGTAAGAGGATATAGTGGCAGAAACGTTGGACAGCTTGAACAGCTGCCAAGGCCAGTTTTTCAACATGTAATTATTTGGCTTCAGTAGTCGTGAGACTCTAAATCAAATAATAAATGACATGTTCATCGTGTGAATCATCTTCTTGAACTAGAACCATGGCGATGGTAGAGTCCAAGGCAGAAAGATAAAGGAAATAATATCGACTATAATCAGATGGGGAAAGTAGTGGGGTACGAGTTAAAGTCAGTTTCAAAGCTTCGAAATCTTTGTTGGCAATGGTGTCCCATACAAACTCATAACCTTTCTTCAGAATTCGAGTAAATCTGAGCATTAATTTAGCGTAGTTTGGGATGAAACGACATAAAAAAAATTCCTTCCCTTGCAAACTTTGAAGATGGCGGAGTGAGGAAGGAGGAGGGAGATTGAGGATTGCCTTGACCTTCAAAGGATCTACCCTAATCCCATGATGTGATACAATAAAGCCCAGAAGATGGCTAGTCTCCACATAGAAAACACATTTTTTTGGGTTTAAGTGTATACGATAGAACCGACAACGAAGGAAAATGCCTCGAAGATGTGTTGGATGGTCACTACGATGCATGGAATGCACCAGCAGGTCATCTAGATATGGTTGTACAATGTGATTTATATCATGAAAGGCATAAGACATGGCACATTTAAAATTCACACTGGCATTCTTTAAACCGAAGGGTAGTTTCCGGTAGGCAAAGGTGCCCCAAGGACAAATGAAAGTGGTTTTGTGTTGATCCACGGAAAAGATGTTGATTTGATTATATTTGGAGAAACCATTCATTAAAGAGAAGATTTCACTCCCGGTGCAATCATCGATGATCTAGTCAACGAAAGGGGTGGGAAAGTTGTCCTTAGGACAAGATTGATTGATATCCCTATAATCAATGCAGACATGGATCATACCATGTTTCTTGTTAACCATAACTAGATTGGATACCCAATCAGTTAAAGCCATGGGGTAAATAAAGTCAGCTTTAATAATTTTTTCAACCTCAATCTTGATAGCAGTTGCTTTACGAGGGTGGATCGGGTGAAGTATCTATCAGATGGGTTTAACTTTCGGGTATGTTTTAATTTCGTGTACAACAATATCGAGGTCAATACCTGACATCTCTTCATATCTCCATGTGAATATGTCACGAAACTCTTGAAAGAGGGACTTATATGTGACAACCTCATCGGTGGAACATGAAGCTCTGATGTGAACATTTTCGACAACTCCAGGTTTAATGGATATGTCAAGGGGGGTGGCAGGTGAAATATTACTCAATTTCCCTTCATATAACACATCATGTGTAGACGCGGGAACAAAATAAATGACAAAAACGGTCGACGAAGTCAATATCTATTGGTAACTCGTGATGGTGTGTTGTTCTAGGAAGAGAATGGAACGATGATGTCCATCATCCCAAGGGTTTTCCTCCATAGACATAACTGAAATAATCATCTTGTTCATAGGAAAAATAATGTGGAATGGATCAGGATATGAATCACCAAGAGAGGGAGTAGAAGGGGTTATCAATTGAATGGCTTTATAGGTGGATTCAACTGGACTTAGAGGCATTTGTTCACCATAGAGAAGATAATCACCAGGTTAGGGTATTATCTACGGGTCAGGAGACGCGAGGGTTTCACGAACAGAGGTGAAAATCATGTTGATTGAGGTAACCAAAGGAGGTGGAACATCAGGTGGTGGGATCGAGAACGTACCCATCAAAGTTGAATCTTTTAGTAGACCCACACTGACATAATTCTCATACCCAAGAGGTATCTTCACAATAAAGGGTACATTTCTAGTACGAGAATCAAAGTTGAAAAAGGCCAGCTGATCTACAATAATGACTTTTCCTTGGTGTGGAAAATGTATAGCATGGAAAAGGGTAGACACAACTGTGCACATAGAATCAATCCAGCTACATCCAAGTAAGAGGTTATAATCAAGAGGTGCATCAAAGACCTCAACTTCAACAGTGGTCGATTTTCCTTTCAACGTAATAGACAACGAGAGAAGTACACCGTAGGGATTAAATACAGAGCCATTGAAGGCCTTAAGTGTGTTGTGTGATTCGGTGAGGGGAGGAGAGACAATGACATTCCAACAGGAAACATACATTACACATGTCAAGGCACCCTCGTCGATCCCCAGCCTTTTCGGTACTGTGCACTAGGATCATGGTAGCTAACCTGCAAAAAATTATTTCTGGGCTATTTCATCCATTTATTAGTCCAAACATTCTTTATATGCATAGGTATAATAGATCTTTCACTATTATTATCAAATCTACTCACATCAAGCCTTCTTTCATCTATAAGTGCCCTAGTTTTCAATCTAGGATAGAACCTATCAAACATACCTAGATCCATACTTTAGAAATAATAATTTCTACTTATATTACTTCTACAAAGAAGAAAGCTTCCAGATCTAAAACTTTTAACTATTCTTACCTTTTATTAGAGCACAGAGCTTGCAGATCTTACCTCTTTTAATCATGAATTCTCACTTTTACCTTTATTAGAGCACAAATCTTTTAGATCTCGCTTCTTTCCTTCAGATCCGACCTCCTTTCTTCAGATCAGGCTTATTTATTTAGCACAAATCTTTATAAATCGAGTAGGATACTGCGCACTAGGGCACAAATCTATGCACAGAGCTTTCACAATCTCAGGTCGAATCTTTGCATAAATCTTCTTCTTTCTCAGTTCCCAGCAATGACAGTTTCAGGTCCTGGAAACGGAACCATTTGTTGGCACAGGGGCAGACCCAGGGTTCAATGCTACAATAGTGCACCAACAAATCCCTAAATACTGGCCCTTTCAGCAACACCTGCGAAGCAGATGAAGTCTCACCCGAGGTCGAGGCAGGGGTGGTTGTAAGACTCAAGAGTCTACAACCTTAGCTAAGACATAGATCTGTGATTGTACTACTTAATAAAGCACTTAGCACCATCACTTCCTCAATATGAAATCAATACCCACTTCGCTGATAAAACAGAGCTTTGCATCATTCACACTAATCTAATGTAATTAATCACTTAGCATAGGTACATAGATTAGATCGAGCAGATTAAGCACTAAGAATGGCCATATAGATCAGATATAACATTCTCGCATATCATAAGCACAAAGCATAAGTGGATCTATATAAACATATCAAAGCACTTAGAAAATAACATGTGAACACATCAAAACAAGGCAAAAAGCAGCATAACACAATATTTATGTGGCTCACCCCCACCCTGGGGCTACATCCACCAAATCTTGTTCTTTATTGTCTTCAATCAATCGGTTACAAGCATAGAGCCTCAAAACCCTTACTCCACACAGGACATAATATCTGCGCATCTTGCTAGATCCTTCTTACTTGCATTACAGCACTAAGCCTTCCACAATCTTCTATAAGAACCTACACTTAGCTCTGTAAGTCTCTTACAGTCATGCACAAATCACTGACAAACTCTTCTTGCACTTATCATACATTCACATCACATAGATGCACCGCTACTTCTATCTATCCTAAGATCTATTTATATATATATAATAGGCCTAAACATGGGTAAACCCATGGGTCGATATCCCCATTCCCGTTACATATTCCCACATCCCAAAAAGGGGACAAGATCCCATGATCTTTGTTTCATCTTCCACTCCTCCTTCGATAGGCTGTCGAAGTCCCAAATAGGTCAACATGACCAAGAATCTCCCAAAAATTGGTCAAGGGAAAACATGCCCCCAACACTCACATGTGACTCGTCCCGAGTCACTCTGGTTTGATCAATTCTGCTTCTAACTCCTTGAGTTTGTCTTGAGATGCTTCGACTTGTTGCTTTGCTATAGCTTCTTTCTCAGTGAATTCTTGGATCACTACGTCATTTCTTGTCCCTTCTAGGCTTTGTTTTGTTGTGGTGATAACCTATTCTAGCTCTGCTCCTCAGCTTTCAACCTTTGTAAACAATTGATGGGCCTTATCTTGCACAGGTTGGATCCATTGAGTTATTTCCATAATTTTGTTTTGGATCATATGGATCTGTTGTTGGGAAGTGCATTTCTCTTGAGATCTCTTCATTCTGTCTACACCTGACGGGGCCTTCAACTTCTCCTGTAGTGTGTCTGTGTGTTGCTTTGCTTCCTAGAGTTGTGACTCCAGTGCCTGTAACTCTAGGTTCTCAATGAGATTCTCATATGTTTGGGCACTATGGTTACTCATCTTCGTGCACTCCCTAGCAAGAGCCTTTAGTCTCTCAACTGTGCTCCCGGCAGTTGCTTCCCTTTGGTATCTTACATCTTGTGGCGTCTAGGGTACTGCGCATAGCTCCAAATTTGTTATGTGTTGTTGTAGTTGTTGAGTCACTTCTTCAAGTTGTGCCACCTACTGTAGGACTCTCTCTTCGGCCTTTACTTCTATAACTGTCACAAAGAGAAGTGATTTGTTGACCCTTTCCTTTACTTTGAGTTTCTCCGTGAGCAACTGTTCCTTTTCTTTCTACAGCTAGACTTTTTCTTCATCCTACTTTGCTTGGAGAGCAAGCTTTTCCCATTCTGCAGTACTGCATTTTTCTAAAATGTCTCCATGTACTTGTGCTAAACCCTGGGTGGCTTGCGTTGTTTCCTCCTATGCTCGTTGAAGGTGATCTTCGACTATATCAGCAATTCAGTGGATTTGAGCCGACTCATCTCCCAGTTCTGGTGTTTCTAATGGCAGAGGCGTAGTGGAAACTACACGGCTGAACTGTGATTCCTGTTGCACCCCTTGAAGTTCAAACTTAATTCGACTATATATCTCCTCCTGTTGAGCCTCTTGTTTTTATACTATCTCTAGCAAAGCATCATTCAGTGCTGCTACAATGAAATCGAAGTCATCTAAGGTGAGAGTATTCTACATTTTGGTCATAGAGGCTTTCAATTTCTTTCGAGAAGAAGGCTTTGAGGGGGAAACATTCATTTTCTTTGAGGGATCCTCCTTGTCTCTAGGAGGTGTAACATAACCTTTCTTTTTTTCAACTTTTGTGCCATATATCTCTCCGCCATATCCTCCTTGCTCAGGTGAGATGGAAGCAGTCTTCGCTGAGGTGCTACTTACGTCTTGCGCTTCTTCATTTTTCTTTGTCTTGTTGGGTCCAGGTGTATCATGTGTTGCTTCTGGACTGTCAATGTCAGACATCTCTGTAGGGTCTACTGAAATGAGGAGGTCTTCCAAATAGTATTTAGTAATCTCTTCTAATTCCTCCTCTGTCAGGTTGTAGTAAGACTGAAGTTGTTGCTTGTGCTCATTAGCGTGCGCTATAATATAAATGAAATGGTGGTCCGCGTTGAATTTCATTAAAGGTCGAAACCTGTGGAGAGTATTTGGTGTGATGTGAGGCTCAGAATAGATGGTTGTATTCAACTAGTTGTAATAGGTATGGAATATGGCATTTGACTACCATTGCTTGTTCATGTCATTGGAATACCACAGTCTACTAAACTTCGTGGCCAGAGGTTCAAAGGGATCAATGTATGGGAAGGTCACACCTTTCAGTATCTCCCATGTCATGAAAGTGATCAGGATTAGAAGCCATTTGAAGTGGAATTCATATCCCTGATATTGCGCTTCCCTATAGTCCAGTTCCAACTAGTTCACCAGGTACTTCAACCAATTCATTTGTAGGCCCTCCGCACACCTCCCTGCGAGGTCAACTACAAAACCAGTCACTTGAGTGGGTCGGTTATTGTGGACTAACTTTCCTGCAATCAACTGATAGGCAAGGTGCATTGTGTTGCTCTAGATAGAAGCTACCTTGTGGCCTCGTGTTCCCTTCTCGACATCTCCATAAGTTTCCTTGATCATTTGGGCAAGAGTGTGGTCCATGGATTTTCTAGGATAGAAATCATGTGGGTTGGGTCCTTGCATGATAAGCTCGATGATTCGATTGATCAACGTTGAATACACTATTATACGGTGGTTTAACCACAAGTATCTTCCATGGTAACAGGACAGCAGTAGCTTGACACATGCATTCACTTCTTGTTGCCTTCCGAAGTGAATAATCTTCATGACATTGAGCAGTGTGGACTGTGCGAGGTTCATAGTCCATGATTGGGGAACTATCTTCAAATTATTTCCCTTTGACCTGGTTAGGTATTTATGTGGTCTGAGCATGTTATAGACCCTCCTATCGCCAAGGTTGAAGTTGCTAAAATTCAATGCTGCAATCTTTTCTTGATCTATGCAAACTATGTGTATCCCTTTCGGGAGGTACGTAGTGACCAAAGCGTACTCAAATTGTCTGGGCACACTTTCTCGATTGATTACATTGCTCAGAGGTGGTAGGTAAGCGGGTAAAATGATCAGAATCAACTTAGCATTCGCGAGATCATCTATGTGCTTGGTTCACTTTTCATGGGATGGTCTAGCTCAAGCAATTGATGGATAGGTTGGCAGTCCTCTCGTGGATGATTCTTGTACACCTATGGATAATCCTCTTTCTGACATGACTCTTTCAGTCATCAGGTCGATTAAAACTTCTTCAACATCTTTCTCTACAGTGCTCAATTCTTCTAACATATGCACTCAAGGTGAACAATCATGGGTTTGGGGAACAACTTAGACACAATACTAATATAGAGAGCAAGAGCGTGGTGATCACTATATAAACTCGTCTTAGTATGCGGGCTCGATTTTTCAATTGGAAAAAGTGTTCTCGGTGCGTGGCGTGGTGGGATAAATAGAGAACTTTGACAATGGTTCACTTACAATGGGTATGAGCCTCCATTAACTCTTGTTCAGTCCATTATGGTGCGGTCCAGCGGTCTAATGATGAACCATAATTTCCATTCTTCCCATTTGGGGCGTCGATCGAATGCTTATAATGTACCCAACAGCTATATTGCTTCGTCATGGTTAAGTGCCATGTGTCACTGTGATGATGCCATGCAACCCCCCCTCAACCCATAGGTCGGAAGGTCACGTACTCAGGATCTTTCTTCCTACACTGGCCCGAAGAGCTTTCATAAATGGCTCCTCTATTTCCCTTTCGGAAAATTTTCACCCACAATTAACTTCGAGAAATTCCCCCCTTATACTTCGGGAGATCGGACTTCACACCTTCACGAATCCGGTGGTTAAGCGCCTTGTCTCTCAATCTCTAAAAACCCGAAAATAGTCAATGCTTGACCTTTTCTCTCTCTATTTCAGATTTCTCCTTATCGCGATTTCAGTGGTTGTGATGTCAAGCAACTCGTCTCCTCGACTCCCGAATCCTGATTTACCAAAACTCCGATGCACTCACAAGGTTGACCTTTCAATGTCCCTTTATTCCATCGGGACTTCGGATTTCGCGATTTCACGAATACTAATGCAAGGATTTTGGAACTTTACCCCACGAAACCCCAAAATGGTCAACGGAATTTGACTTCCATGTCGATAATGCACCACCTGTCCACCTGTCGATTATGTGGCCCACAAAATCCTTTCATCCCTTCGGGACTTTGCGTTTCGTGATTTCGCGAGTCCTGTTGCACAAATTTCGGGACTTCAATCTACGAAACCCCGAATAGAACTCCATGGGTAAATCCAACGGCTCCTATGGCTTGGATCTACAATTCTATTTATCCTGAGCTTAAACCTATCAAAATCACTCGTCATAACTACTCTGCCCCTTCGTGAGATCTGATGGCTCATGGGACTTCGAGAATTCTCCACAAAGAATTTCGATCGTCCATCTCCTTCCTTCACAAGGAATTATGAAACCTTTTACCAAGTGGTTTTCCACGGTACTGAACCACCTGTGACCCAACTTGAAACACCTTCTCACCGTTCCAAGACCCAACTTCCTGTGCTTCCTTCGACGGCTGTGGAGACTCTATCCCTTCTGGGTTTTCTCCAACTCTGAGTCTTGAAGAAGCCTCCTGTGCGCACTCCTTGTGGCAGGCCTCCAAACACTTCCAAGTGTTTAACTTCCCTCGACTCTGCGCACTCCTATAGAAACGGTCTTTCAACAAATCATTCAAGTTACTAAACCTGAACCTCTACCCAGCCTGTGCACACCTTGCACAGCTCCTGTGCCCAACTGCACTTCTGAGGGAATGAGAACAAAAGTTTTCTTATCTGAGCTTTCAGAGACAAACCTCTAAACCCTTTTTCAACGCACTCCTTGCGGACAATTCAACTTCACTCCTTGCAGGAACTCTTTCTCAGATAGAGAAACAATTGAAACTCATTCCTCTTACTCTCTCTCTCTCATATTTCAACCATTCAACAAGAAATCATTCATACATAGCATAAAAGAAATTGCATGACAGAAAGAGTAAAACATTCATGAGCATAACATTCAAAAATGCATACACAGAGAATAT
>SNQJ01S0193988.1:16576-29033 GCA_010110895.2 Picea sitchensis
CGAGCTCTTCTAGAATCGAGATAGAGAAGTTCAACGGTAAAAACTTTGAGCTATGGAATCTCAAGATGGAGGACCTTCTTGTAGACAAAGAACAATGGATCGTTGTGGATCCTGGTACACAGCCTACTGGTATGCAACCTACTGGCACACAGTCGACTGGTACACAACCTACTAGTACACAAACTACTAGTACACCACCTATTGGCATGTCGAAGGAAGATTGGGAGAAGTTGGACAGAAGAGCAAGCAGTACTATTCGACTCTGCCTGGAAGATTCAGTGTTGTTAAATGTCTTGGGAGAATCTACAGCCAAGGAACTATGGGATAACTTAGGGAATTTGTATCAATCAAAGTCTCTGGTAATCAAATTGTTTCTTCGAAAGAAGTTGTATCATCTTAGGATGGAAGATGGAGATTCTGTGACAAAACATCTAAATTCCTTTAATACTCTGGTAAGTCAACTTGTCTCTGTTAATATTACGATTGTAGAAGAAGATAAGTGTATTAATTTGTTATGTTCTTTGCCAAACTCTTGGGATAATATGGTTGTAGCAATTGGTAGTACCACTCAATCTGCATTGAAGTATGAGGATGTAGTTTCATCCTTGTTATCTGAAGAGATGAGGAAGAAAAGCATGGATGGTCATAGCACAGATGCTTTATTTGTAAGAGGTCCTGCCCAAGACAAGAATCCTGGTAAGTCTTCGAGGGGGAGATCTAAATCTACAGGTAGATCTAAGTCTCTAGGAAAATCTTTGAGGAAATGTTGGAAGTGTGGTAAAACATGGCATTATAAGAAAGATTGCAAGTCTAAGAAGGTTGATAAACCAAAGGGATCTGATAGTACCTCTTCCACAGAGGCGAAAACCTCCACTGAAGAAGGAGGTGATGTTTACCTGGAATCTACAGGTACACATGCAGACTGTGATGTATGGTTGATCGACTCAGGCGCGTCATACCATATGACTCCTGACATGGAGTGGTTCTCTGAATATGAAAATTACGATGGTGGTGATGTATTCATAGGAGATGACTCGACAGCCAAAATCATGGGAAGTGGAAGGGTTAAGTTGTTGCTAAAAGATGGAAGGATTAGAATTCTCCCTAGGGTTCTGCACATTCCAAAACTAGCCAGGAGCCTAATATTTGTAAGCAAGTTGGATGATGCAGGAGTGGATATTGTATTGGGAAAGGGCACTCGCAAGATGGTGCGAGGAGAAATGGTGTTGATGAGGGGAGTTCGGTGTGAAAATTTGTACAAGTTGTTGGGAAGCACTTATAATAATGGGTGTAACAGTTATGTTGTCCCTGAGCAGATAAATAAAGAAGACAAGACCAATTTTGTCCCTGGAAAGAAGACCATGTTGTGGCATCAAAGACTAGGGCATATTGGAGAAAAGGGCCTTCGAACACTACACGATAAAGGTATGGTTGAAGGTATGTCTAATTGTACTCTGGATTTTGATTTTTGTGAACATTGCATATATGGAAAATAGAATCGAGTAAGATTTCCATCTGGTGCTACAAGAGAAAAGGGGATCTTAGAGTTGATACACAGTAATGTGTTTGGACCTGTGCCTATTCCATCACTAGGTAAATATGTGTATTATGTTTCATTCATAGATGATTTATCAAGGAACACATGGATTTATTTTCTTAGAAAGAAATATGAGGTATTTAATAAATTTAAAGAGTTTAAGGCTCTGGTAGAAAATCAGATAGAGAAGAAAATAAAGGTATTGAGGACAGATAATGGTGGAGAATTATATGGAAATGAATTCGAAGAATTATGTAAGAAGTGTGGTATAGAAAGTCAGAAGACTACTCCATACGCACCTCAACATAATGGAGTTGCAGAAAGGATGAACATGACATTGATGGAAAAATAAAGGAGCATGCTCAACGGTGTTGAGTTAGGACAGGAATTTTGGGCAGAGGCAGTGGGTACAGCATGTTACCAGGTCAATTGATCACCCTCATCGGTGCTAGATGATAAAACTCCACATGAGGTATGGACTGAAAAGAAACCCTCTCTTGAACATCTTAGAGTTTTTGGTCGCGACCCTTATGTACATGTTCCAAAGGAAAATAGGAGTAAGTTGGATAAAAAAAGCTGAAAAGTGTATCTTTATTGGTTATAAATATGGTGTGAAAGGTTATAAGATTTGGAACCCAGAAACTAAGAAGACTGTTTATAGTCGAGATGTTGTTTTAAGAGAGGTAAAAGATGTTTCCAAACAGGAATTCCTACCAAGGCCAGAAGAACTTGAGAAAATAGAGTTTGAGTTGGATGATGCAATATTTGAATCATCTGAAGAAGATGAAGTAGAAGAAGAAGAACTTCATACCCCAATATTGAGGAGATCAGTGAGGGAAAGAAGGCAACTAGAAAGGTATAGTCCACCTAATTTTCGTTCTAATTTTGATTTATCTATTACTGATGATGGTCCCAGAACTGTCAGGGAAGCAGTGAATTCAGAGGATAGTAAACTCTGGAAGAAGGCCATAGTTGAAGAAATGGATGCCTTGGATAAGAATGAGGCATGGGATATAGTTGAGTTGCCAGCTGGAAGAAAATATGTTGGTAGCAAATGGTTGTTTAAGAAGAAGTTTAATGCAGAAGGAAAAGTGGAGAAATACAAAGCTCAGTTAGTAGAAAAGGGTTATTTCTAGGTAGAGGGAATTGACTTTTGTGAGATTTTTTCTCTTGTTGCCAAGTTAACTTCTATTAGATTTATTTTATCTATTGTTGATGCTTTTGATCTTGAAGTGGAACAGATGGATGTAAAGACAACATTCCTACATGGGGATCTGGAACAATAAATCTACATGAAGCAGCCAGAAGGATTTGTAGTGAAGGGAAAGAAAGAGTTGGTCTGTAAGCTAAAGAAGTCATTATATGGTCTAAAGAAATCACCTAGGATGTGCTACCAAAAGTTTGACACATACATCCTTGGATTGGGATTTGTGAGAAGTAGGGTTGATCACTATGTATATTCCAAGCAGGTTGGTGATCACTTCATTTATGTAGTGTTGTATGTTGATGACATGTTGCTAGTAGGAAATAACATGGATGTTATCAAGGAGGTGAAATCGCAGCTATCCTCCAAATTTGAAATTAAGGATCTCGGTGTTGCTAACTTCATTCTGGGAATGGAGATTAAAAGAGATCGTGCAAATAGGAAATTATGGTTGAATCGGAGAAAATATGTTGAGAGGATATTGCAGAGGTTTAATATGCATGGAAGTAAACCGGTCAAGGTTCCTATTCCTATAGGCGTAAAGTTATATGTAGATCATTGCCCCAAGACACAGGAAGAAGAAGAGGACATGTCCCATGTTCTGTATGCCAGTGCAGTTGGCAGTTTGATGTATGCAATGGTTTGTACTAGACCAGAAATTGCACATGTAGTGGGAGTTTTGAGCAGGTATATGTCAAAACCAGGGAAGGAGAATTGGACAACAGTAAAGAGGGTCTTCAGGTATTTGCGTGGCACTACCAATTATGGATTGTGCTACCAAGGAAGACTAGGATTGGACAGAGTGGTGGACATGCATGGCTTTGTTGATGCAGACTAGACTGGAGATATGGATCACAGAATATCTACAAGTGGGTATGTGTTTAACCTATTTGGAGGAGCAATCAGTTGGATGAGAAAAAGAGAGGTTGTAGTGGCACTCTCAACTATAGAAGTTGAATACATGGCAGCCACTCATGCAAGCAAGGAAGCAGTATGGTTACAGAGATTGTGTTCAGGTATTGGGTCGGTACAACAAGCAGTGAGATTAGATTGTGACAGTCAAACTCCAATATTCCTGGCAAAGAACCCACCTTATCATTCGAAGACAAAGCATATTGATGTTCAGTATCACTTTGTGAGAGACATGGTTGAAGAAAAAAGGTGTTGTTGGAAAAGGTTGACACTTTGAAGAAGGTTGCAGATTCATTGACAATATCTGTGAGCACAGAAAATCTCTCCTCGTGTAGAGTAACAATGGGCATTGTTTCCCTGGATTGTGGACTATATAATCATGTGCACCCCTGGATGCAAAGAAAACAACAAGTGGGAGAATGTTGGGTATGTGTTATATTATTTGCATGTGTGTGTGTGGGCACGTCAGACTCGAAAATTGTGTATGAAGATCCCAAATTCCTTCGCTCTTTGTGTTGTGTGCGTCGGTCGCTTCCTAGGGGGGGGCATGTATGGCCCCCCTTGGTTACGCACAGCATTCGGCTCCGGGGTAGCACCTCAAAAAACAATTTTGGGCAATTTTTTCTATTTTAGCGTATTTTGCTATTTTTAGCGATTTTCTAAATTAATCTCGGATTAAGGGATTAGGGTTTTGGTAGCTACAAAATACCTAAAACATTGAATATATTGTATGGTGAATGGTGAAATTAATACAATAAAGAGTTGCAAGGTGCGGCACCAAGCAAGGCTGGTTTTCTCTCGGTTAAGGGTTTTCAGTGTAAATCTTTGTGTACTATGTGTATGAGGCATTGATTAATTTATGTTTTGCTTAAGAATCTATATGCATTGCTTTACTTCACGGGTTTAAAAGTTACACATATTATAGGTGTCTTTGGAGGTTCATGAAGATCTTATTGTTTTTCTCTTGATTGTCCTTCTTCGTCTTCCTCTTCTGCTTCTTCTTCATTTATTTCTTCTTCGAAAACCTGTTCCAATGAGTCTTTATTTTCTTCCTTTATTTTGCGTCCACTTGTCTCATCAGTAGTCACATTGATACTTTCCACTAATTTGTTGAGTATTATATTGAAACACTTGTATTCTTTTCTTGAACTTGAGTATCCAACCAGATTACATTTGTCAACTCGAGAATCAAACTTTTTCATTCTGTCGTCTTCTCTTTTGATGTAGGATTTGCTTCTAAAAACTCTGAAACGTTTCACATTGGTTGGTCTTCCTTTACATAGTTCATAAGGATTTTATCAAAAAAAAATTCTGAGAATTACTCTATTTTGAATGTGAATTGTTGTATGCACTGCATGTGCCCAAAAGACATATGTTAACTTATAATCCATCAACATAGTTCTATTCATTTCCTATACTATCATGTTCTTTCTTTCAACAACATCATTTTGTTGAGCTGTCCTAGCTTTCGAAAACTGTCTCTTTATACCATGCTCACTGCAAAAGTCCATAAACTCTTTTGATGTAAAATCCCCAACATTGTCAAATCTTAAACACTTGATCGTTGAATCTATTTCATTCTCAGCCTTCTCCTTGTATACATTGAATTTTTCAAATGCTTCGAACTTCTTCCTGAGGAAACAAACTGCAGTCAATCTTGTATAATCATCAACCAATAGCATAAAATATTGATCACCTTTCAATCATTTTGTTCTTGTTGGTCCAACTAGATCAGTATGCACAAGTTCAAGCAGCTTTTTTTAGGAGTACTCTTTTTTTTTGAACTTGGTCTTGGTTTGCTTTCCTTGTAGACAATGCTTGCATAATATATTTGTTAGTTTTGAAATCTGGGGCATCTCTCTTGTTGCTTCCTTTTTGCTGACATTGACAATATTATAGAGTTTTTTGTGACCCATCCTTTTGTGCCATAGCCAAACCTCATCTTCCTTTCCTAAGCAGCATTTTTCCTTTCCAATTTCATTTAACACATATATGTTTCTTAGGGTTCTTATAGTTGTAGCCACTAACTTTCCTGAACCTGTTTTTCTTATTTCACATTTCTCTGAATCAAACACAAGTTTGTGTCCTTGATCACATATTTGACTTACGCTCAGAAGATTATGTTTCATGTCTTCCATTAGAAGAACATCCTCTGCCTTGGCTTCCTTGTTTCCAATCTTAATTGTGCCTCTTCCTATAATCATGGCTGAGTTGTCATTCCCAAATGATATCGATCCATCTCTTTCCTTTTTCAATGTCAAAAACTTGTTCTTATCACCTTTCATATGCTTTAAGCAACCAATGTCAATATACCAACCACATTTCTTGTGTTGAGCTTGTAAAGCGAGAGTGAATTCTTCATTGTTGAACTGATTCTTCTCTCTTACCCATATTCTTTGTGTTTCATGTTTATGATTGTTATTATTATATTGTGGTTCTCTTGGAGGGAATCTCATTATACAATCTTTGGCTATGTGTCCAAAGTTGTTGCACATGTAGCATTCCATCTCTGTACTTAAGGATTCAAACTTGTTGTAGCTTTTGTTCTGTGTCACTAATCCTTCTTGAATAATAATTTCATGCATAACTTTCATGGTTGTTTCTTTTCTTGTTATTTGCTCTGCAATTTACACCCTTATGTCCAAAATTATTACATAAGTAACATAAACCAAGAAAGATAGTTTGATACCTGGGAGTCGTAGATCTTCGAGAATGAGTTACTCTTTTGAACCCTTCTTCTTCTTGAGGCATTGTTATTTTTTAGTGTCATTGATTCTGAAATATGAATCTTCTTGGTGGAGTGTCTATGTGATCTTCCTTGTCGAGCATCTTGTTTTCTTCTCTTTTATTAGATCCCTGACTGTCTCTGCATAACTTTTTTTCTTTGTTTCCTGATCTGTCATTTTGGATATTGAACCTGTTTCTATCTGGGTGTATCCTAGTCTGCACTTATCATAATGTGGCCCTTGATTGCTAATAATTTCATCCAAAATTTTAGAGTTTTTATGCATGTTTTTCTTCTGAAGGTATTTTTTAGTGTGACAGTCTCTGCCTCCAAATTTCCAATAATCCTATCTCTTTCTTGTAACTATCCTATGAGTGCTTCCACAATCCTTTTTTCTTCTTCTATCTAAACCTTCAACTTTGTGATCATTTGCTCTAGTTCTTCAAAGTTTGAATTCTGACTGTCTTAATTTTTTCTTGAGTTATGCTTGGAGATTCTTATTTTTCTTATTTTCCCTTTTTATAACTTTAATGGCACTCATCAAGTCTTCCATGAGATCGACTTCTACCTCTTCATATTCCTTTTCTGATTCTTCTTCATCGGAACCTTCTTCATCAGAGTTTTCTACTTCCATAAATAGTACTCTTTCTGTATCATTGTTGTTGACTTCAGCTTCATCTGACAAGGAGCTATCTTCCTTCGTGCAAAGACGTTTCTTGAAGAATTTATTTCTATATATTTTTCCTTTATGTAGTTTTTTCTTTTTAGCTTCATCTTCTTCATTTATTTTCTTTTTCTTGTGGGGACATTTGTTAGAAAAATTGCCAATACCATCACCATTAAAGAAAATTAATGGAATCTTCGCTTTATACTTATTGATTCTTGGTTCTAGCCTTCTGACGAAGTTGGCTATTTCTTCATCATCTTCTGAATCATTGTTGTTGTTGGATTCTAACTTTGGCTCTTTCTTATGAACTGACTTTGATTGTTGCTTGTTACTTTTCTTTGTCTTCTTGAATGCTTCGAATGTTGCTTCCTTTATAACTGGATTGTCTTTTTCTGTTCTCATCTCATAGGTTGTGAGTATCCCATGTAGCGCGTCCATAGTCATTGTATCTAGATCCACTCTTTCTTCTAAGGCTGAGATCTTTGAATCAAATCTCATTGGTATAGATCTTATGTTCTTTACTACCTCATCGATGCATGGAAAGTAGGCTTCTATGTTTTCATATTCATTCATCTTCAATTGTTTGAACTTTACTCTGAAAATTTGAAGTTTGGCTTCCTTAAACTTTTCATCTCCTTCATAGACAGTCTTTAGTTTGACCCACATCTCTTTGGTGGATTCACAGTGCATAATTTTTATAAATATTGATTCATCTACACCATTCTGAATAGCATTATGGGCTCTTGAATTATTTTCTGAGAGTTTATTTATATCCTTGTATGTTGGAGGAGTACCTAGTGCTTTGTATCCATCCACCACTTATTTTCAAACATCAAATTCAAGTGCATGTATGTATGTATGTATTTTCTTGCTCCAGAGTGCATACTTCTGACCATTAAACTATGGTATCCCAACTCTAGAGTTATTTATGATCTCCTTCCAGTGGTTAAATTATTTCTTGAAGGACCTGCTCTAATACCAATTGTTGTATTATTGAGAGTGGGGGTGAATCAATAATAGATATTTTAATTCTTTTTAACCACATTATATAAGTGTTGTTTGTCTTTATGATAAATTTACCAATATCATTCAATCATGTGTAGAATAAATAAACCATGAACAATAATAAATCACACACATACACAATACACCAGTATTTTACGTGGAAACCCAATGCAAGAGAAAACTACATAATGTTTTTTCTTATATATCTTTAAGAATTACATTCATTCGAAGCACCAACTTCCTTTGCTTTCCAGTTGCAACTAGAAGGAGGCTTCAACCCCCTATATCCAGGCTACAACCTGAGGGAAGCTCCAGCTTCCCAATTCTCTAGATACAACCAGAAGGAGGCTACAACCCCCTATGTTCTCCAACTACCGGAAGATCGATACAACCTCCTATACTTGCCCTGTCCTGCCTCCCTGGAGTTAAATTCCAAATAGATGATGAAACCACTACCACACTGTCACTCTGATATATACCACTATAAACATGTACCAATATGTGCCAACAACATGTACCAAACCTGTACCAATGGCCTAATATCAACATGCACATGTAACCTACTTGTACCAACATAAACTAACAAGTATGTGACCTATATATTCTGCAGCTCGTGTATGTATATGCCATGTATATATTGCATCATGCGTATGTATGCGGCTTGTCTATATTGCACCCTACATATTCCTTCTGAAACTAGGGTTTTCACCTTCCTGAATAAATTTGACCCTTTGTTGCCTCTGTCACATCAACCTGCACCCTCACATTGTGTCTAAACTGTACGCATGCCCTATGCATCCATCCTCATACATATCCTTTAACCAAATGCATCTATGTTTCTCTAGTCATGTTCCATACATCTGTATACAATCATGAACAAGTGTGATAACTCTCACATGGACTATACATCAAACCCTTACTATTATTCATCCTCAAACTATACCAACAACTTCAACAATACAAAATAACAAAAATCCCTCAACCATGTATCACAAAAACCCTCAATCATATACCAAGAAATACAAGATATCCCTCAGACTCAAGCTAACAAGATGTGCCAATGATAGATATCAGATATCACAGCTATGTATTCATGTAGATATCACTTGTACAGTAAATGCCATACATCCAATAGCCTCTCTAGGGAAAATCCTCAAACCCCAATAATCATATCTCATGTAGACAACAATATACAACTACACATAGAAATAAGACATACATTTTGAACCTGTAGATAGATATGTTGTTCCTAATCATTGTAGACCTTCCTGGGAGCTTGCTTTTAGACTCTAGAGACCTGACATCTTCATCTCCTCAAGTTGTCATGGCTTTTCTGAACTATACGTGACCTTTCCTTCTTCAGCATGCATATGTATGCACTCTATTATCCTTCATCCTGTGTATGTACATGCTTTGTTCCACTGGATCCCGTGTACACCTCAAACCCCTCTTTTTCTACCTGAGACTTCCGTAACTTCATATGTATCAATGAGTACCTACAATAAACCTTTCACAAATAATAGATATTCAATGTGCTCATTAGATTGTAATAGGACACCCTTGCTCTCTTATTTGTACTTTCCAATTAGCTTCCTCAAGGGGTTATCTTCTAACTTACTTTACCCAACTTCCTTCTTTTAGGGCTAACCCACTTCTAACCACTTGTCCATTGTAACATCCCTCCAATTTCAATGTTTGAGTAAATTTATGTGGTTGTGATTATTGAATTATGAGTTTGGGAAAAACTTTGATTAATATTTTTTATGATCACCATAAGTAATTGGTGGTGAAAAACATTTATCTAAATATTATTTTTAAAGTTTTTTTTTATTTAAAATTACTTGAGATAAATTGAGGAGAGAACTCATCTATGAAAAGAGATATACTTTATTCCATGGAAAAAGTGAAAAGAAGATAGAAACCACCAAGGTAAAAGTAATTGTTGTCCATGAGGACAAGTGTGAACCTACCCCCAAGAATGTGGGAGGTTAGGAGGCAAGCTAGCAAATAGTTAGGCCAAGCCTCCCAAGAGTTAGGAAGAAGGCTAACTTGAAAAAGAAAGAAAAATACCTAAAAAAACCATCATTCTCGGCTTGGTAAAACAAGGGAGAAGAGAGAAGTATTGTGTAAACATGAATGTATTGAGTACTTGTGTAGAGTTAGATCTGCCAAGTTTTGGAAGTAACCTGGAGAAGGTTCTTGACATTCTCATTTTTCCTGTGGAATAAAGTATTTGACTCAGGAGTGACCAGAGCTAGCAAAATGTGGTTGCTCTAGTCTATGGTTGGGAGGAGTTGTACTCTCTCCTAAGTTTATCCCAATGAAGCTTTGTGAATCAGATATATGCATCTATTTTTAATATTTTATTTCTTTAGAATTATTAAGACAAATGGGTTCTAGTTGAATGCTAATCTATAATGTTATAGTAATATATTGCTCAAGACTTTGATGTGAAAGTGGAAATAAACAGAAATCTTTATTATTGTTAGCATTTGCAGAGAAACTTTAAACAAGAAAAGATTATAGATTTTCTAACTAGACTATATTTTGTATAAAAAACTCAAACATTCCTCCGTCAACATTTCCTTTTCATTTGTACTAGTAAAGAAATAGATTAATATAAGAAAACATTTTCTTTTCATTTGTGCTAGTAAAGAAATAGATTAATATAAGAAAACCTATGAAATGAGATGAAACCCTAGATATGCATTGTTTCTTAGTTAAAGATTGTTTATGATAATAAGCACAGATAGAAATACTTTAATAAGTCTGTATAAACAAAAATCACAGATTTATGGAATTTGTTCTTCTATTACACAGGTAATATGAAACGCCAATGAATGTGATCATAGACTAAATTATTTTAGATATTTTCAAGAAATAGAAACAAGTATATATTCTTTGTATCTCAAATCTAAAAGAATGACATTTATATCTCTATACAATATTATGTAGCTATAGAATCGATCATGGGCATGCAAATTTATCCATACGGCCAACAAGCGAACCATAGTGGTGGTAATTAAAAAAAATAATAGCATCGAATGTTTTAGAATCCATCTATGAAAAAAATTGAATCTGTAACCTAACAAGCAAATTTGACAATCGTTGTTATCCTACATAAGAGTAGACAAACGGAAGAACCTCTATGATAACCATAATAAAAACCCTTTGGTCGACACCTACAATTATTACAAATACAAATAATTATTACAATACAACCTTTTTTTTTCCAAGAAAAAATTGCTCGATTTTATAAGAAATATAAAACCATTACAATGCAGTCAGCTCTGTGAGCATAAACGGTAACAATCAGCAAAACTAGCTGTAAGAAATAAACGGTAGCAGTCAACCACAGCCGGTCGATGCAGCTCTGTGAGCAAAAACGGAAATAAACAGCAAACTAGCTGTAAGAAATAAACGGTAGCAATCAACCACAGCCGGTGATAAACAGAATTCTGTGCAAATTGCGAGGAGGGACACCAGTATTATACGCTATGCAATCTGTCAATGCGCCCAAAGACTGTGAGGCCGCCATTAACAATCAAAATATAGAAAAGGAGGTAATGGAGCTCTCTATCCCATTGTCACAATGGTAGACCGAGAGAGTTCTGATTTCCTCGATAAGGGCTCTCTTGGAGAGAGCATCAGCCTCACGGTTGTGAGTTCTGGAAATATGTAGGAATTTGATGTCGGAGAAGATAGAGGAAAGGTCCCGCATTTTATCCAACCAGCCTGCAAGATGGACTGATTGAAGCTTGATCTTCTGATTGATCCAGTCAATGATGACTCTCAAGTCACCAAGAACAAGCAAGTGATTGATAGACCAGTGAGAAGCTAATGTGAGGGTGGCCCAAAGCCCTAAGAGTTCCGCTTTCGTATTTTTCCCCTCTCCACAGTTCAGGAACCACTTTGTGATTCTTGCAGGATGCGATTTAAAGAAGCCTCCAGCCCCGCAGCAGAGTCCATTGGACTTTGCAGCTCCATCAAAACACACAAGTGTGTGGCCTCCTGCCAAATCAACATCACAAGCTTTGAGAGGAATGGTCTTGATCGAAGAGGGCTGCCAATGGAAAGTGGCCAAGATTCTGTAAAACACCGCAGCACAGGAAGGATTGTGAGACTCGAAAATGGCTTTGTTCCTCTCAGCCCAAAGTTGCCAGCAGGCATGGGCTGCCAATGATGGAGAGGCGGATTTTTTGGAAATCCAGTAAGAAAAGCAGTCCGATAATGTTGAGCCGCTCCAGGGGACTGTAAAGGAGTAAAACAAGTGTAACCGACGCCAAAGATCCTTTGTAAAGTCACAGTGTATCAGCAAGTGATTTGTATCTTCAGAAGTGCTTCTGCAGAGAGGGCAAAAGCCAGGTCCCTCCCTTCCCCTGCGCCTCAACACGTCCCAAGTGAGAA
>SNQJ01S0193989.1:0-17693 GCA_010110895.2 Picea sitchensis
TCAAGAAAAGGGTGGGGTGTTTCGGAATCCCTTTGGAGGAAACTTACTTTGACCTCCACGTTTCGAGAAGAAAACTATGTGAGTGATAATTGACTTTTGTGTGTGAATGAGTGAAAGTGTGCCAATGTTTTAATGAATTAGGTGTCACCTTGTTGCATGTGGACTTCACTTGGTCCTTACAAGTGTTGATTACCTAATTAACTAAATGTATTTGGTACAACCTTGCGTAATTCAAAATTCCCTAGGAAACTAACATGTGGACATGTGGGTCCTTTACTATTCCTTTAGCTCCCTATTTGTGATTTAATCTAAGAAAAGATTTGAAACTATCCTAGATTGTGATCATGTGGGCATGTATAGGCCCATTACAAAACCTTTAAACTTCCCTAGTGATTTAATATAAGAAAGTAAATTTCAGCACTATCATATCTTTGTAGCATGTGGGCATGTATGGGCCCGTTATAATCTTAAGATGTGTTTGAAAAATAAACGAAGAGGAGTCTCGAGAGGGCTATTGTCCTCTCCTAAAGGTTTTAGTCTTTTTAAAGGAGATGAAATTGTCCTACAATATTTTTATGATTCTCAAGGTCGCTTGGAAGCACGAGAGAAGAGCATACTAAGTGATTATTATCCAACTTCTAGTCCCAATGCAAGTTTTATGTGATTATAAACGATTTCAACTTATACTTTTAGTCAAAGCAAGCCATCCATGTGGAAAAATGAAAGCAAAAGAGGAAATAATGATTTTAAACCCCCTAAGTGCTTATGTGTTTTGACCAATCTCTTTATATGAAGAGGGAACTAAGTGTGGTGCAGCTTACAACATGCATGAAATCACTTTTAAGAAGGATAGGGGCCTTCCCCAAATCACAAAAAACCTTACAATGTGTATCTTTTTGCACAGGTGCGTGAGTCTCAGTGTAGACAGAGGCGCACTGAGCACCTGTGCGCAGACCGAAACGGGATTTTGGGCGTAGGTGCGCAGAACGACACTATTATTTTGGTGCACGTGCGCACGATGCACGAATGTGGGCCAATAAACTCGCGCACAATAGACACACGGCCGTGAAGAAAATTCCAGATGGAATTCTCTCAATTCAACTTGGAATTGGATGTTTTGCAGGTCGGCTTGGGCCGGTTAATGCACCTGCAGGTTAAATAAACCAAAAGAAGAGCTATAAAAACCCAAATGGGGTAGGAAATTGAYACCTTTCCCCAGTGGAKTCGCCAATCTATTGTGCCTCTTTTGCCACCTAGATGAGCAAAACAAAGGTGCTTACAAGCTTAGTTGGGTTAKCTAAGCAAGACAACTATAAAGGAAAAGGGTTAGAGAAATAAACAGAAAAGAACAACTAAGAAATAAACTAAGAAATAAAAGAACAACTAAACTATTGAGCATAAGTACATAAGAACAAAAAACCAATAAGACTCATGTCACCAATGGCAAGTATTATATTAGTGAAAGAAAACACCAAGAAGAAAGAGGACTATGAGTCCCTTCTTCCTCCAAGGGAGGGCTCTTGGACCCCCACAAATAATCTCTTCTTACAAATTTGAATGAAAATGGTGAAATAATCCCAAGCTAATCCACTCAAGAGGTGAGATGGATTGCTCAATGTAATGGTGCTAGTATACTCTTGATGAGAATAGAGGATTCCCTCAAGAGAATAGTAGCAGCATAACTTTGCTATTGAATTCCTTGAAAATGAAGTGCACCCATGGCCTTGTTTTATAGCACCTCTTTGAGGTATTGTGAAACCAGCTTGTAGTGTGAAAAGAGGCTAATTAGCGCATTTTTAGGTCTTTGACCAGCCACCCAGTCGGATCCAGTCGATATTTGGGAGTCAAATCAACTTGGAAGCTGAACCAAAAGTGGGTGGGAGGTCGACCAATCTCATAAATGCATCGTTCTCAGATGTGCGCGGATTTTAGCGACCATAGTCGTGCATCGGGCACATGTGCGCTTTTCCTGCATTTCTGGTTTGTGCATGTGTGTGCACGCCCTGTGTAGTCATAGCGCACCTTAATTTTATCACTGGTTGTATAGTTTTGGACCTTTTGGAAATGATTTTGTGGTAATTTTGATCCATGGGTGACATCATAACTGTTTGACGATGTTGGATTCTTGTAACCATTTGCGAACGAAATTTCAGTGATAACAAACACTTCGGGAGAATTCTCAATCGTTGATCTAGTACAATGGAAGGATAGTGTAAGTGGAAGTGTTAACCGGAAATAAGCGGTCTCCACCATTTTATAACTTATTCAGCAGGTGATCACTTCGTAGGAAAATGGAGGAGGGATTATCCAAACCCCTGAAGTCTCGACGCCCAAAGTTTCGAAGTGGACATGAATCATCCATCTCGTCGGAAGATTGAAAACGTGAGTGTTGATTTCATAAGTGATCAAGCACTCTCTTGGCCTAGAACCTGGTCACTGCATTTGGTCCTATGGAATAAAGAAACAAAGTGTGAAAGAAGAAGCAGCACTTAAATTAATAAGCACTTGGTCCTGTGGATATGGTCATATGTAAATGGTTTGAAGGAAGCACCTCAATAGAACTCGGTTTCTGCAATATTTGCAGAGATATGGAATCGATTTAAAAGGAAATCGATCCATACCTGTGAACAATTTACGAAAATAAATCTTACTAAGTTAAAAGAATTAACATTAATGGTTGAATAATAAAAGTGATTATTGTTTCATAGCTCACACTAGTTGGAATAA
This sequence comes from Picea sitchensis, assembly GCA_010110895.2. Lineage (NCBI taxonomy): Eukaryota > Viridiplantae > Streptophyta > Pinopsida > Pinales > Pinaceae > Picea > Picea sitchensis. The sequence goes on from SNQJ01S0193989.1 coordinate 2,728, forward strand.
TATATAAACAAGAAAGAGTAGTGAGAAGAAAGTGTCTCTACAGTTCAAATAAGAAGATCAAAACAAAATCAGAGTTCAATAAGAAGAATTGTTGGTTCTAAATGGCTTGTCAATTTCTTATTGAATATCAATAACAAAATAAGAAAGAGAAGTAGTTATGCAATCCAGTATTTGATATAGAAGACCTTTATTGGACTGTAGCAGATTCATTGAATATTAAATGACAGAATCCAGAGCGCAAGAGATGAAGTTTGAATGAAGATAACCAGAAGACCATACAAGCAAAGGTTGCAGCAGACAAGTAGAAAGTACAACAGTTAATGATTCTAAGAAGACTTGAAGAATTGATAGTATATATGTTTGTTTATGAACACCTTGAACAAAGTATAGTAAAAGAGTTATAAGTGTTATAACCTGCATAAAGGAAGGAAGGGTGGAGCAAGGGAAAACAAGTCGAAGTCAAAAGGTCAAATCTGATAGGACTTGTGTTAATGGCTGCATGAATCTAATTCAATGAAGAGCAGAAGATATTGTATTTCATTGTGAACTTAAGGGTGGTTGGGTGGTGCAAGGGCAGGTTGGAGCCTGCAAGGGGAGTAGGTGCTTCCTTGTCAGTTGTAGCTGACTAATTAGGGTATCGAAGCATCCTTTTAGTGGTAGATGATAAACTAGGGGGTCTTAGCCTCCTTCCAGTTGTAGCTGGTAAATGGGGTGTGGAAGCATCCCTTTAGTTGTAGCTGAAGAAACTTGGGGATAGTCTCTCCATCAAGTTGTAGCTTGAAAACAATTTTGTAAAAGAACAATTTATTAATGAGAAAAGAGTTGTTGGTTTTCCCTGTTGGGTTCCATGATAAAATCATGTGTTCATAAGGGTTTATTGTTCATCATATATTGGTTAATTGAATAATTAATGTGTGTGTTTAATATTGATGAAATTAATAAGAAAAAGTAGGCAATATTGATTCACCCCCCCTCTCAGTATTGTTGGATATTCCATCATAGTGTTGTTGGTAGTCTGATGTATGAAATGGTATGCATTCAACTAGATATTTATCATGCAATGGGAGTATAGAAAAGGTACATATCAACACATGGGAAAGATCATTGGACTAGTGTTAAGAGAGTGTTTAGGTACTTTCATATTTCAAAAAAATATGCTATATGTTACCAAGGGAAACCTAAAACTGATAAGGAAGTAAATGTACATGGCTTTGTCGATGTCGAATGAGATGGAAATATTGATCAGAGGAGGTCGAATAGTAGATATATGTTCATATTTTCCAATGGAGAAATAAATTGGATGAGTAAGAGATGGGTGGTAGTATCCTTGTCAACAATTGAAGTTGAATACATGGTAACCACCCATGCAAGAAAATAATCAGTATGGATTCATTAACTATGTTTAGAGATTGGGTTTGAATAGAAAAATATGAGAATAAATTGTGATAGCAAAAGTGTAATTTTCTTGGCAAATAACCCAACTTATCATTCTAGGACAAAGCATATTGATCTACAATATCATTTCATGAGGGACATGGTGGAAAGAAAAAAGGTGTTTCTAGAGAAGGTAGACACTTTGAAAAACATTTCATACTCTTTAACCAAGTCTATGAGTGAAATTAAGTTATCTTGGTGTAGAGAGGCAATGGGAATTGCTACCCTAGTTTAGGGAATAGAAGTACAGGTTCTCTTGTTTATGCAAAGAAGACAACAAGTGGGAGAATGTTGGGTTGTTATATTCTTTGCAATGGAAAGTCAGTCTAACCGACTGGTTAGTCAAGGTGGATTGAATGAGTGAATGTTCGATGGGACAGTTAATTCAAGTTGATGGTATGGTTAAGTCGAAGGTTGGGTCGACAGCTCAAGATAACAGGAGATCAACAAGAGGTCAAAAGTGATCGACTAAATGGTTGACTAGTAGCCAACTGGAAGACCGACTGAAGTTCAACTTGGTGTTTGACTGTAATAGAATCCCAAGATTCACAAGATTGTAGCCAATCATCTACATGGATCTATAATCATTTTTTGGGTGTCATGAATCAGGGTTTCGCATGTTTTAAATCCTATAAATATGGCATCATGTAATACTATCAAAGGTGATAAAACTCTCAAATTTGAAAGGTGTGTAAAGCTCATGAAGATGTGAGTTGAATTGGATGTAGAATTGTTCATGTGTCAAGTAAGAGAGTAGGATGATGAATTCATCTTAGTTTTAGACCAAGGTTAGTCATGTAACTCTTTATTCTATGAATGAATAATACAATGAAGGAGCATGAGTCTCTCAATCATTTTTTGTTATCCCAATTAAGGGTTTTCGGGGAAAATGTTTGTGTACTATGTGTGATTGTCATTGTTTTTCTTTTTGTTTAATTTTGCCTTCTATTTCCTGGTTAGTTTAGTGTGAGTGTATTTCTAACACTAGAATATTTGGTCCATTGAAAATAAACAAAGAAGGGACATTGTTGACACAATAGGATCATCGATATACAAATTGGAAAATTTCTTGGATAAGAAGTTGAAACCCTTAGTGGGGATTAATAATACATTCATTAAATATTCTTTTACTTTCATTGAGAAAATAAAACTCACAATTATTAATCAATATGATATCCTACTCATCTTTTACATTGTCTCAATATTCATTGTGATTCCTATAAATGAGGAAATAAGTGTTATTGAAGATCTAGTGGACCTAGAGATAACAAGTTTAGTAGGATTGTTCCTTAAATCCACCTTCTTCTACTTCTAAGGTGAACATTATGAGAAAAATTGTGGAGCTACTATGGATTATCCTTTGTCAGCAACAATGGCCAACCTATTTATTGAAAACTTTTAGAAAACATATCTTGAATCCTTCAATTTACAACTAGATGGGTGAGCGAGATATGTTGATGGCATTAATTGTGAAATGGCATCATGGGAGGAAAGAGCTTTAGAAATTTAGGGACCATTTAAAAAATCAGTCAAACCCCATAAAATATACCATGGAATTAGAATAAAATTAGTCCTTACCATTTTTTAATGTCCTCGTGATCATAAAAACAAATGGCATCATAGATCATAAGGTGTATAAAAAGAAAACGCATAATGATAATAAAAAAAAATGACAACATAGATAAAAAGGTGTATAAGAAGAAAACACATACAAATTCCTTAATGCATGGGTGTCCTAAACACTCTTATAACAAGGTCCAAGATGATTTATGACCATTAACATTTGTACCAAGAAAAGGAGGTCTTGCAGAAGGTCTTTTGTAACAATGGGTAAGCCAAAAATAAAATCAACAAGGCATTCAAAATAGTAGAAAGATGAAAATTGAGGAACAATGAGGGGATGTTATGTAACTTAGATATGAAAATTCTCTCACATAAAATATATCCAATAATATCATAGAAAATCTCCTTTACTTGATTATATAAAAATACTCGTAATGTAGGGAAACACTTTACAATGATCCTTTTATGGAATGAACCCACTCTTATTTACTTACATCTTAAGGTTGGGTGACATTTCAATGAGATAAGCTCCAAATACAATGAACTCCACACCTCTCATACGGAGGAATCCATCCTTATTTATAGCTAAAAAGGGAACCTTAATCATAAAAACCTCCTAAGTACCTACTGGACCTTCTTTAATGAGGCCACATTACTATTCATCAATGCTAACTAACATAGTGGATCTTATTTAATAATAACAAGAATGGTGGACCTAGTCCACCTCACATTGAATGGAATCCAATTTTATTTCTCTAATGGGACTATTATTGTGAATATTTTTATATATCTATATAGTTATTTCTTATCTAGTTCTCTTCACACTAGGTTAAGTTTACTTAGGGACCTTTTCAATTTATCCCATATTGGTTGTGCTTTTAGTCTCTTGGGTGGTAAATCCCATATATACTCACCCATATATCTCATATGAGAATGTCATTTTCATTGTATGCTTTGCATTTTATTGAGTAGAATACAATTTATTCTTTCCCATTTCTAATTTCTAGATTTGATTTCCTTCATTCATTTGCATTCTTGGGTGTATTTTCAGCCAAATCTTACATGGTATCAAAGTGATTATGAGTTGTGGGTTAGAAATATTTTTAGAAATATGAGTGTAGATATATTTGTTTCAAATCACATGAGTATGTTCTTCTCTTGCATCCTCAGATGATTTGGAGAATCATAATAGTGTGGAGAAAACACTAGTTTCTGGGGGGTTCTCATTTTTATCTCCTAGATGTAGGTTCTTTTTAGAGCTTCCTAGAGAAATTTTGAGCTCACCATTGAGTCCATAGTAGCTGAGATAACCATGTTTTCCTTTCATTTCATCCCAATTGAAAACTAGAGGCTAGATATATGAGGGTTTGAAGGTGGATGTTCGTTGTTAGATCCAATAGGGAGCCACCATTTAAGAGAATTTTGGGTCAAATAAAACCATGTCATCACACTTTGAAGACATGAAAAAACTAGTATTGATTGTCCATTCATCAATTTTGGGGAAAAAATTTCGAAGAGTAAAATTTTTTTTCTCAGGGAGTTGTATGCCCCCCTAGCTCGCACTTTGATTTGGTTGTTGGTCCCCTAAATTTGGCGGAAGTTGAATTTTGGTAGTTTCACTAATTTTGGCATTAGTTATGCTAAATTTGGAAGAGATTTTTAATTCATCTAGAGGTTTCTACAATTGGTCGTTTCACTAAGTTTGGTGGAAGTTCTGTTAAATTTGGTAGAAGGTCAATTTGTGTTGATGTTTTGGTAGCTGTGGGAGGTATTAACCTCCACACGTAACCTATGAATTAGAATAGAATATTATGGAAGCAAGTGAACCATTAAATAGATGTGTGGAAACCATAGAAGAAAACTCGGCCTAGCAGAATGAATAATATTAGAATATTATCTTCCAAAAATACAAGTCGACTCCACAAGAAAAATATTAAAAATATATATATATAATTACCAGAAAGTCAGGTCAACCCAGCTAGAAAAGTCATTGGACAGATTAATATAAATAGAGGATGTTTTAACCCATTTGAATAACCAATTAGTGTGCAAGTGTTATGGAGAGATGCATTTGGAGTTACAACTGCAGCTGCAAGGAGGAATAATGGTGCATGGTCATCTCTTGGTCTTGGTCCCTTTCTTGGTGATTCACTTGGTGACATTCTTGGTGATTCTCTTGGTGAGATTCTTGATGATTCTCTTGGTGAAATTATTGGTGATACTCTTGGTAATATTCTTTCTAAGTATGGCGAAAGTTTGAGAGAGTAGTGAAGCTACAACTATTGCAATTATGTATGGTACTTGTTATGTGGATATGGAGACTCTCTCTTTTGTGCACTACCCTTGGAGAAGGAGCGCTCTACTTGTCTTGAGTTGTTGTTGTAGTTAGAATCTAGGGTTTAGGTGTTTGTTCTGTAGTAGGCTTGTCAGAATTAATCTAAGTAAATGTTAGTGTGCTCGGGGATGGAATATGTGAATGCCTATGGTTGGGTAACAATGATGTGACATTGTCTATGGTTAAATGAGCATACCAAAATTTCAACATGGTTTCATAGTTGTGTTCCTTCGTAACAGTCTAACCACTGAAAGGAAGATCCTTAGTTTCTCCCATTGTCAAGCTCATTGAGCACATACTGAACTCACTAAAAAGATCGCCTAAGTAGGATGCATATATTCCCAAGATCAAATATGTAAATTTCTGAAGTTGAGAAATTAGGGTTTCCTCATAAAACCCTTGGTCTACAATACCAGTTGCAGTTCCAGTGCCATTTCCTTCCTACCAATTCCTTTGTGCCAGTTCCTTCATGCAACTTGCTTCGTGCCAGTTGCAGCACCAATTGCAGTGAAATTTTTTTGTGAAGTGTTGGGACTAATATTTGGTTATCCTAGTGTGCCTTACCCTAGAGCATCTCCATATACCTTTAGATTACAAGTTGGAGCACCTTTGAAGTTTTAAGGTTTTTCATTGCTTGACATCGTTGTCAAATGGTGCCACTTCTTGCCAATGATATCGGAGGTATGTACTTATATGTATTTAAATTGTATCACTATTTTGAGTGTGATTGTAGGAGAAGGGATATATTACAATCGTAGATCCAGAGGGATCTCAGATCAAGCACATTCATAGGAACAACGCACTCTAGGTTTAATTGTTTTCATATGCCTCTAGTTGTTATGAAATTATTGTAATCTTATGAAAATATAGTTGTATTTTGATCTATTGAAGTTATGATTATCATAGTAACCTATGTTCAAAGTTAAAGTTATAAGTTGACTCTAGTCAAAGTATTAGATTGATTAAGGTTGAAATTTTTAGAGTTTATTTGCATTATATTCTCTAACTCAGATTTATGTCAAGAAAGAATATTGTCTTAAGTACAAGGCACAGGTTGAAGAGCATATTGGTCATCTTGAGTGAAGGAGACTCAAAGAAAATCACAAAACTCATTCTTGAAGATAAGGCTCCAGGTTCCATTTCACAGGTGATAACTCTGAGGAGAGTTATAGTGACGGTTGCAGGAGGCAACATATTAGATGGTATCTAGTTTGAGACATGGAGCAGACTATCTAGATAATAAGTTGTATACATGATCGTATACATCCATGTACCGAAGAAGAAGAAGACGAATAAGGGTACTTTTGTGGGATATTGAGTATCTCATATGGAGATTGATTGCAAGGAGAAAAAGACTCCAAGTATAACCAAACAAATCCCTCTTGTGCAGTTGATAACTCCTCCAATTAGAAGAGTTATTAAAGCCACAAGTGCCTACCTATAATCGTTACAGTAACCAAGAAGATATCGTTGTGGTCCCATAAAACTTTACAGGATGCAACATTGATGATCCATTTCATGGGAGAAGATGTCTCTGAAGATTATACAAAATCAAAGGGAGTCATACTTCATAGAGAGAATGGAGACTCAGAGACTTTCATATTCATATGGAAGAGAGATATGTCTTCCAGGACTAAAAAATAGATGCCATGGGTTGCTAAGGCTATATCAAAGCTTCACAGGTTTAGAGGAGATATGAGATCTTATGGGAAGATTCCCTTACTTCAGTAGAATTTTCTACAGTGACCAAGGAGGAAGCCAGTCAGAAGGACTGGGATATATATATTTTCCTTGACCAGAAGGGAAGTCGGTAGTGACTTCCAAGTTGATCTACAAGATCAAGCATGTTGCAGATAAATAGTCTAGAGATTTACAAATCCTGATTTGTGTCTAGAGGATTCTCCCAGCAAGAGGGAGAAGATTGTGATTAGACACTTGCTCTAGCATATTTCTACCGACAAACATGTAGCAGATATTTTGACCAAGCCTCTGTCAGGAACAATCTTGGTGTGGTCTAGAAGGATTTTCCCTCATGAGTGGGAGTGATGTGTTCTCTAGTAGTGGGAAGTGATGTGATCACTAGTAGTGGGAGCTACCTCAGCACATGTTGGTATGCTAATCCAATGCAGGTTGGTATGTTAGACCAATGCAAGTTGGTATGCTACTCCAATGCAAGTTGGTATGTTACCCCAACACAGGTTGGTATGCTACTCCAACACAAGATGGTATGTTACCCCAGCGCAGGTTGGTATGCTACTCCAATGCAGGTTGATATGTTACCCCAGTGCAGGTTGGTATGATACTCCAACACAGGTTGGTATGTTACCCCAGCACAGGTTAGTATACTACTCCAATGTGGGTCAGTATGTTACCCCAGCACAGGTTGGTATGCTACTCCAATGCAGGCTAGTATGTTACCCCAGTGAAAGTTGGTATGATACTCCAATGTAGGTTGGTATGTTACCCCAACCCAGGTTGGTATGTTACTCCAATGTAGGCTGGTATGTTACCCAGCCCAGGTTAGTATGCTACTCCAATGTAGGCTGGTATGTTACCCCAACACAGGTTGGTATGCTACTCCAATGCAAGTTGGTATGTTACCCCAGCGCAGGTTGGTATACTACTCCAACAAAGGTTGGTACATTACTCTAATGTTTAGAACCTCTTATGATGTATGGATTTGTGAAATTCAAAAAGACAATGGCTGAGGTGTGCAGAAGTGCAGAAGTAGTGATGATGATTGTGCCAAGAGGAATACCTTCCTCGTTAAGAAGGGGTGTTAAATTTTTTAGTCATATTCTATGTGAGTTGACGAGTTACTATTTCTATATGAACTAGATGTCGATTTGTAGCATCATAAATGATTCCCAGTTAGAGTGTCGATCAATAGCATCGAAGGTTACTAGCTAGAGGGACAAATAGTAGTGTTGGAGGTTTTTTCTATCTAGATGGCTAATGTGATGCTATGATGGTGATACTTGTTACATGATCTATTTGATCATATGATAGCCTATGTGGCTATGGTGATTCTACTTGTAGACTGGTCTGCAATAACATGTGAGTGTTTCCCATGCCATGTGATATGGATGGATGGATGTGTTTGAGACCACTACATGAAGAACATATTAGTTAATACATCCCTATATAAGAGGGAGTGTTGATGTTTTGGTAGATGTGAGAGCTATTAACCTTCATGTGTAACCTATGACTTAAAATAAGATATTCCAAAAGCAAGTGAACCATTAAACAAATGTGTGGAAACCCTAGAAGACAAGTCGGCCTAGCAGAATAAATAATATTAGAATATTGTCTTCCATAAAGACAAGTCGGCTCCACAAGAAAAAGATAAACATAAAATATAATTACCAGAAAGTCAGGTCGACCCAACTAGAAAATTCACTAGACATATTATTATATCATTTGGATAACCAATTAGTGCACAAGTCTTCTGGAGAGATGCAGTTGCAGCTGCAAGGAGGAATAAGGGCACATGGTGATCTCTTGTTCTTGGTATCTTTCTTGGTGATTCTCTTGGTGACATTCTTGGTGATTCTCTTGGTGACATTCTTGATGATTCTCTTGGTGACATTCTTGGTGATATTCTTGCTAAGTATGGAACAAGTTTGAGAGAGTAGTGAAATTGCAAATACTGCAATTGTGTATGGTACTTGTTATGTGGATATGGAGATTCTCTCTCTTGTGCGCTACCCTTGGAGAAGGAGTTATCTACTTGTCTTGAGCTATTGCTACAGTTAGTAGCTAGGGTTTATCTATTGCTTCTGGAGTAGCCTTGCTGGAATTATTCTAAGTAAAGGTTAGTGTTCTCGGGGATGGAATATGTGAATTCCTGTGGTTGGGTGACAATGATGTGACATTGTCTATGGTTGAACGAGCATACCAAAATTTCATCATAGTTTCAAAGATGGTTTCCTTCATAAAAGTATAACCGTTGGAAGGAAAATCCTAATTTTACACCATTGTCAAGCTCACTGAGAACATAATTAAATCACTAAGAAGGTCACATAAGTAGGGCACATATATTCCCCAAATCAAATCTGCAAATTTCTGAAGTTGAGAAATTGGGGTTTCCTCATAAAACCCTAGGTCTGCAGTACTAGTTGCAATTGTAGTGCCAATTCCTTCATTTCAGTTCCTTCATTCCAACTTCTTAGTGCCAGTTGCAGCACCGGTTGTAGTGCTAGTTGCAGTGCCAGTTGCAGTTCCAGTTGCAGCATCAGTTGTAGTGCTGGCACAAGTTGCATTGAAAATTTTATGTGAAGTGTTGGGACTAATATTTGGTTTTCCTAGTGCGCCTTACCCTAACACATCTACAAATACATTTAGATTAAAATTTGGAGCACCTTTCAGGTTTTAAGGTTTTTCATTGCTTGTCACCACTGTCAGATGGTGCCACTGTCTGTTAATGTTTCTAGAGGTATGTACTTATATATATTTAAATTGTATCACTATTTTGAGTGTTATTGCGGGAGAAGGGATCTCTTACAATTGTAGATCCAAAGGGATATTAGATCCAACACATTCATAGGAACAATGCACTCCAAGTTTAATTGTTTTCATATGCCTCTATTTGTTATGGCATTGTTGTAATCTTATAAACATCTAGTTGTATTTTGATCGATTGAAGTTATAATTATCATAGTAACCTTTGTTCAAAGTTAAATTTATAAGCTGACTCTAGTCAAATTGTTAGATTGATTAAGGTTGATATTTTTAGAGTTTATTTGCATTATATTATCTAACTCAAATTTATGTCAAGAAAGCATATTCTCTTAAGTACAAGGGACAGGTTGAAGAGAATACTTGTCATCTTGATTGAAGGAGACTCGAAGAAAATCACAACACGCGTTCTTGAAGATAAGACTCCAGGTTCCAAGTCACAAGTGATAACTTTGAGGGGAGTTATAGTGACAGTTGCAGGAGGCAACATATTAGATGGTCTCTAGTTTGAGACATGGAGCATACTATCTAGATAAGAATTTGTATACACGACCATATAAATCCATGTACTGAAGAAGAAGAAGATGAAGAAGGTTATTTTTGTGGGATGCTAAGTATATCATATGGAGATTGATTGCAAGGAGAATAAGGCTCCAAGGATAAGATAAAAAATCCCTCTAGTGCAATTGATCACTCCTCAGATCAAGAAGAGTAAGTAGAGCTAGAAGGGCCTACCCAGAATCATTATAGTAACCAAGAAGAGACCAATGTGGTCCCATGAAAATTTGTAGGATGCAACATTAATGAGCCATATCATGGGAGAAAATAGCTCCAAATATTATACAGACTCAGAGGGAGTCAAAATTCAAAGGGAGAATGGAGACTCAGAGACTTTCAAATTCAGATGGAAGAGAGAGACCTCTTCTAGGACTGGCATATGGATACCATGGGTTGATAAGGATAGATCGAAGCTTCAGAGGCTTCGAGGAGATATGATATCTTATGGGAAGATTCCCTTGCTTCAATAGACTTTGCTACAGTGACCAAGGAGAAAGCCAATTAGAAGGACTGGGATATATATMTTTTCCTTGACTAGAAGGGAAGTCAGTAGTGACTTCCAAGTTGATATACAAGATCAATCATGTTGCACATAAATAGCCTARAGATGTACAAATCRTGATTTGTGTCTAGAGGATTATCCTAGTAAAAAGGAGAAGACTATGAAGGAAAAATTTATCCAGTATATTTCTATCAACGAACAGGTAGCAGATATGTTAACCAAGCCTCTATCAAGAACAAGCTTGGTGTGGTCTAGAAGGATTTTCCCTCGTGAGAGGGAGTAATGTGTTCCCTAGTAGCGGGAAGTGATGTGATGTGATCCCCAATAGTGGGAGATACTCCAACACAAGTTGGTATGCTACTCCAAAATAGGTTGGTATGTTACCCCAGTGTAGGTTGGTATGCTACTCCAACGCAGGCTGGTATGTTACCCTAGCACATTTTGGTATGCTACTCCAACACAGGCTGGTATGTTACCCCAGCACAGGTTGGTATGCTACTCCAACTTAGGCTGGTATGTTACCCCAACATAGGTTGGTATGCTACTCCAACGCAGGCTGGTATGTTACCCCATTTCGGGTTGGTATGATACTCCAATGCAGGTTGGTATGTTACCCAATGTGGGTTGGTATGCTACTCCAGCGCAAGATGGTATGTTACCTCAGTGTAGGTATCCAGATTATTTTCGACACGAAATGAGAGTGGAGTTTTACGACCCCGTTCGTTATGACTACAAGCGACACAAGCAAGTGAATTTTTTTTATTTTTTTTGAAGCAGGAAGGCAACAACGACAACATTTAAACAACACAACTTGATGATGAACACAACGCACGCAGATCAGGAAACAAACAACAATGACTCAACACACTAGCACATCATGTAACTGGACGAAACATGTGATAATTAATAGACAGATAAAAAAGACTACCTGCCCGACACAAGAAAGACAACACCTACAAGATAAAGGACAACATCAACAACTCGACACAGTGGATTCGATGACCAGTAACTAGAAACCTCTACGGCGTGAAAAACCTAATGCATTAAGGCGTTACAAAACCAAGTACCAACATCCATTACAATGAACAATATGTCCACATCAGGAAGCACAAGACTCGAGCTAGGTTATCATTTGTGTCTATCCATCAGGGCATGTAATGATCCCATTATCAGGAATCATGTCATTACAAGGTGATAGGCGTGACAGTAACCATGGAGCAACATAACATTTCTAGACCCTTAACCCAAGATAAATCCAACGTGCTAGGAGACCAAATTAACTGTCAAACAAGAAGACTATACCCAAGAACCCACTCGACAAGTCAACATGACACAAGAGAAATCTAACTACTATAGAAATCATACATCATAATAACTTCCTAGTGCAACAAATTATATGCAAACATACATCAATCTGTACACATTGAAAATAATTATTATCAACAAATAATTCATTGTAACTATTTTCCAATTCCAGATATCTGATAAGTATTTTCCTAAGGATGAATTCTCTAGCTTTTAAACTGAAACAAATATGAAACATGTATTTTAAAACAATATAAAACATGTCTTTTAAAACTAAATTCACTATCTTTTAAATGGAAACAAAATATCGCAGACCCTTAAAAAATATAATTCGCTATCTAAAGGAACGTAGATAAAGTTTATATCTATGTGATCTATATGATAAAATAAATGCTAAATCGTTGTCAATGATGAATGGTATCGCAACTCATATGCTAATCAATCAACGCGGTTCAATTGCAAACAAATCGCAGTCATGCAATATTAAATTGCTATTCAAATGAAATCAAAACGCAGTCATACAAATGCAATCAACACAGCCATACAAACGCAGTCATGAAGTATGATGAAGTATTCACTGTCTATGATAAACACGCTTTCTATATGATAAATTGGATGAAAATGCAGTCTAATTATATGTCGCCTAGCACTGATACATTATCTAGCATTTAAAAGGAAACGTTGTCTAATTCATTGTTGTCTAGCATTGATACGCATTCTAAATATATGTTGTCTAGATATATGTTGTCTAAATAAAATGTATGATATCGTTGTATCATAAATAAAATTTGTGGAATCGTTGTCAGATTATCAATTGTAATCGTTGTTTATTATATATTGTAAAATTGTTGTCTTATTATATTATAAAAATTGTTGGCTATTATATCATATTGTAAATCGTTGTTTATTATATATATAATTGCTTCCCTACATATATTAAAAACACTTTCTATTAAATAATGACATCTAATAATGATATTACTAAGCGAAAATATGAGTTTGTTGTGTGTTATGATATCGTTGTTTAAAATGATAACGTTGGGTAGTGTGATATCGTTGTGCAATGTATATATCACTATCAGTTAAGTACATGATATTGTTGTACATTAAACACATGATGATTTTGTCTATCAACCATATGATACAATTGTCCATTAATACATAGCAAAATTGCTATCCATTGATACATCTCAAAAATTCTACCCATTAATACATAACGAAATTGAAGACTTATCAAAAACACAGACATATCAAAGCGTTGTCATACAATCAAGATTATTGTCCATTAATGAATCTAAGTCAACAATGATATATCTATCCAAAATAATATTTCGGTCCATTGTTATTCACTGTCAACAACATTAAAAACGTAGGTATATCAATAATGAAATTCGTTGGTAAATATATCATTGTGTAGAAATTTCATAGATGAGATATCACTGTGTAAATTCCATGAATATCATAATATGAATGTTGTGTGATGTGCCACAAAAATATTAGTGGGAATGTTGAGTAATGTGCCAAGAAAATTAGTGTGTGAATACTAGGTAATGTGCCACGAAAATCGTGGTGTAACCGCTATGTAAATGCCCAGAAAATCGTGGGCTAAGTGTTGTGCCACATGCCAAGAAAACCATCCAGAAATTCGATGTCAATCAATTCACTGAGTAATTATATTTAAAAGGGAAAAAATTGAAACTTTACACAAATAACTCTCTTCCCGACAAAGGCGTTGTGTAAATACAGTTAAAAGTGAAAATAAAACTCTACAAGAATGGATCTCTGCTCAGCTAAATCGCTATCCAAAAAATGTAGAGTAACAACAATATCACTACACAAAAATGCAGGGCATAACATGCTATCCGAAAACACAAAGATTATTAAGGCTAATCACTGGGAGAAATAAATACACCAAACGCAAAGGTGTTCATTAAAAATGAAGAGATCAAAAAGGCGATTTGTTGGGAGATATAAATAAACAAATACGTAGAGGTTTTTCCAATCAAAGCACTGGGTAAATCATGGAGTAAAATCTATGTATAAATTCAATGTATAATTAGCAAGGAGCCAAGATGATCGGAGATTAATCATCACACAAAAAAAAACGCAGAGTTTAAACATTCAGCAATGAATCAATCAAAACACGGAGATACTCATTCACAAGGAAGGCACCAGGATTAGATATTAATCTTAAGAGAAAAATGCGGAGATAAGTAAGGTATAGATAGTTGGGAGAAAAATTATCCTTCATTTATTATCCATGCATAGGAAAGAAGGGTGTTTGAATCTATAAGTCTTTAAATACCAGAGTGACGACCGTCGATTCGTCTCCTGGCTGACTGCTCAAGCACAGACTAATAACTTAAGGGATAAGGGACAGAAGATAAAAACTCATTTTTTCTTCGTATTAATCAATAAAAACAAATGCAGAGAATTCATTGCAATCAAAGGTTGGGTTCGCCATGGGAAATCAATTCAGAATATAGCGACCAATGGGATTACAAATACCATAGGAAAGCAGGTGCAAGAAATCTCATGAAAATGAAATCTTCAACCGAGCACAGAAGAATAACATGTGTAAATTAAATTTCATTGCAAGTAACAACTTTGACAGGCGTACCTTAGCCAAACGTGAATGCTCTGAAGTTGTTGTCCCCTGCGTGCTCTATCCAACTCCTGCTTGCCAACTGATGTGACCTCATAGGTACCTCCCAGCCAACGCTAGGGGTACTCTTCTTCCCCCTTGAGCCCCCCGATTCACAAAGGGGCCATGCACACAATACTAGAGAATTCTAGCACCCAACTCGCCTC
>SNQJ01S0193990.1:0-13937 GCA_010110895.2 Picea sitchensis
TAGTCATTCTCCATGCATGTATTGTGAAAGAGGGGTTTAAGTTTCGGGTTGTAGGTTAAAAAGTAATTTCTTTACGGTCAAAATCTGCATGCAAGTCTGACCCTAGTTTGCTAGTCCATAGGGTATTTTTCCCAACAACAGGTACCATAGAGGCCATAATGTTTTAGACTTCCTACACAAGGTGACAACACAGGGAAGGTGGTGTTGTACCTGGGATCAACATTGGCTAGACTCACTCAAACTCCTTGGAGGGTTTCCCACTGCTCGGTGAGGTAACATGCACTAGGGCGTTAGTTCGTTAAGTAGGTTGTCAACATATCTTTCCCACCCGTCGAAACTCATCCCCTTCGCGCATCGATTTTGTGATGTTGGATTCCATCACCAACTAGCGCTTCTTTGTGAGAAAGTTTGTTTGCATACTTAACTCCTAGATTAATTAGCGTTTGATGTTTTTTCTCCTTAGTTGGACTTAGGATTGAGTTTGTGTCTAATGGCATCAATTTTGGGTTAATTCCTCATTTGATCAATACAAAATATGGATACAATTAAAATAAAAGGTCATAAAGAGGTAAAAAATAGCTCATACCTAACTTACATCTTATAATTCTCCAACATTGTTCTTTACACTTAGTGCAA
Source organism: Picea sitchensis (assembly GCA_010110895.2). Classification (NCBI taxonomy): domain Eukaryota; kingdom Viridiplantae; phylum Streptophyta; class Pinopsida; order Pinales; family Pinaceae; genus Picea; species Picea sitchensis. The sequence continues at coordinate 637 of SNQJ01S0193990.1, forward strand.
CAAACACCAAATGGAATGGTTTACACAAGGTGTTGGACCTTGACCAAGTTTTGGGAGTTTCTTGGTCATGTTGACCTATTTTGAGACTTCGACAGCCTGTCAAAGGAGGAGCGCAAGATGAAGTGGAGATCACAAGATCTCGGCCCCCTTTTGGGCCCCTTTTTGAGTTTTTGGGAATATGTAACGGGAATGGGATGTCGGCCCATGGATTTACCCATGTTTAGGCCTATTTTGTATGTATAAATAGAAGGATAAGCAATGTAAGTTAGTATTAGTTGAGGAGAATAGTGCATCTATGTGATGTGAATGCATGCTAAGTGTGAGTAGGGTCTAAAAGTGCTTTGTGCATGAATGTAAGAGACTTGCATAGGTAAGTGCAGGTCCTTGTAGTAGATTGTGGAGAGCTTAGTGTTGTAGTGCAAGGAAGAAGGATCTAGTGAGCTACGTAGATCTTCTGTCCTGTGCGGAATAAGGGTTTTGATGACTTTGTGCTTGTAACCGATTGACCAAAGACAATAAAGAAGAAGAGTTGGTGGATGTATCCCCAGGGTGGGGGTAAACCACGTAAACATTGCGCTATGTGCTTTGTGCTTTGTCTTGATGTGTTCATATGTTATGTGTTAAGTGCTCTGATATGTTTAAGATAGATCTATTTATGCTTTGTGCTTATTATCTATGAGAATGTTAGATCTGACCTAGATAGTCATGCTTAGTGCATGATATGCTCATTCTAATCCATTTGTATATGCTAAGTGCTTGAATACTATAGATTGATGTGAATACTGTGAAGCTCGGTTGTATCAGCGAAGTGAATAATGATTACATGTTAAGAAATTGACGGTGTTAAGAGTTGTATTAAGTATTATAATCACAGATTTGTGTCCCAACTAAGGTTGCAGACAACTGAGTCTTGCAACCACCCCTGCCTCTACCTCAGGTGAGACTTCATCTGCTTCCCAGGTGTTGTTGAAAGCGCCGGTAGTTAGGGATTTGTTGGTTCGTTGTTGTAGCGTTGAACCCTGGGTATGCCCCTGTGCCAAAAAATGGTTCCACTGTCGGGACCTGAAACTGTGATTGTTGGGAACTGAGAAAGAATAAGCTTTGTGAAAAGACTCATCCTAAAATTGTGAAAGCTCTATGCGTATATATGTGCCCTAGTGCACAGTATTCTACTTGACTTATAAATATCTTTGTTAAATAAAGAAGTTCAGATCTGAAAGAAAGAAGCCTGATCTGAAAGAAAGAAGCCAGATTTGAAGAAAAGAAGATCATATCTGAAGGAAAGAAGAAATATTTGAATGCTTGGCACTCTAAGAAAGGTAAAAGTAAGAATTTATGAATAAAGAGGTAAGATCTACAAGCTCTGTGCTCTGATAAAGGTAAGAATAGTTAAAAAAATTAGATCTGGAAGCTTTGTGCTCTGTAGAAGTAAGATAAGTAGAATTTTTTGTTTCTAGAGTATGGATCTAGGTATGATTGATAGGACCTATCCTAACCTAAAAAATAGGGCATTAATACATGAAAGAAGGTTTGATATGAATAGATCTGATAAGACTAGTGAAAGATATGTTATACCAATGCATAGAAAGAATGTTTGGACTAACAAATGGATGCAGGATCCTAGAAAGAATTTATTATAGGTTAGCTCCTATGATCCTAGTGCGCAGTACAGAGGAGGTCGGGGATCATTTAAAATAAAGAGAGGATTAACCCTCTGTTACAGTTGTAGAAGACCGGGACATCTTGCTAAGGAATTCCCTGGTGCAAGACTTAGTTGTCTTTGTTGAAAATCTCTAGACCATGAAGTGTTGGATTGCCCTAGAATGATTGCTAAGCTTGAAAGTATGAACATAAGACAAGCAAACCCTAAGACAGATTTAGAAACTAAGGCTACAGCAGAACCCCAGAAAGAATCAAAGAAAGTATTTTTGCAAATAAACGAAACCCTAAATGGTCACCGACATGTCCGGTTATCAGAGATATTTAAAGAAAAATAATGCATTGAAGCAAGAATACGGGAATTCAACATTGACTGTGTTCTATATGAGGAAACACAAGTGAATATCATGAGAGAAAGAACTTGAGAAGCTATAGGAAGTCCTGTTGTGATCACTTCACTAGGAGGAATAGAGTTATTCAAAGGAAAATTGGTAAACATGTGTGGGAGGCTCGCTCAGATACCTATGATTGTCAATGGAACTTCGACGGAAGAAGATTTTGAGATTATTCAATTTATTGAGAACCGTGCCCCATTTACCATTTTAATAGGAAAACCTTGGATTGATAGAGATCAAGCCAAACAAAAAGAAGAAAAATAAGTTTTGGAATAGAAGAAGCAAGAGTTAAAAGTTTTCATGACCAAAAAGATCGCACAATTAATTGAAGAATAGGATAACAGATCGAATATGTTTAATGATAGTAACCCAGCTGTCAAAGTTAAGATAACTCTAGAGAATCCACAAAATATTGAATTACCTATCCCGGACAAAGAAGAAATCTTATCCAGGAACCCTAGAGAAGAATCTCAACAGCACGAAGTGACTAAGACCATAGAAGACAAGAATCAAAATGGAAAAAAAAGAACTACTGAGATGAAGCTCACTGGAAAAAAGGCTCAACAGTTAAGAAAGAAGAGGGCTAAGACTGAAAATTTATAGAAGGTTATGGAGGAGACCTCGCAGAAATAAAAATTGTAGAATTGGAGCTTCGTTGGGATATCAGAACAGCGACAATGGGCACTTCACCATGACGAAGCAATATAGTCGTTGGGGCTGATATATTCGTTCAACTCCCGCTTCGAACAGGCAGGAAATAAATAAATTTTCTTCATCAGACCGTTGTATCGAACCATAACGGATCGAACAGGAGTTAATGGAGGCTCATACCCGTTGTAAGCACACCGTTTTCGAGTTACCTATTTATCACATCGGGCCATGCACCGAGAACACTTTTTGCTAATTGAAAATTTGAGTCCACAGAGTAAGCCGAGTTTATACAATGATCATTGTGCTCTCTCTCTCTATCTCATTACCATGTCTAAGTTGTTCCCGTTCACCCCGAGTGCGTATGTCGGAAGCATTGAGCACTGTAGAGAAATATGCTAAGGAAGTTTTGATCGACTTGATGACTGAGAAATCCGTGTTGATGTATGAAGGTATCTGGGCTTCATCCACAAAAACAGTGCAAGCATCCCCATCCACTACTCATCGAGATGGACCGTCCCATGAAAGGCGAACTAAGCACAAGGATGACTTAGTGAATGCTAAGTTGATTCCAAGAATTCTACCTGCCTATCTACCACCTTTGAGTGGCGCAATAAACCAAGACAGTGTGCCCGGATACTTTGAATATGAATCGCTCACTGCGTACCTCTTGAAGGGGATACGCATAGTGCACATAGACCAAGATAAGATCGCAGCATTGAAGTTTAGAGACTTCAACCTCGGCGACAGGAAGGTGTACAACATGCTCACCCCACACAAGTATCTGACCAGAACCAAGGGAAATAACTCAAAGATCGTCCCCCAGTCATGGACCATGAACCTCGCACAGTCCACCCTCCTCAACGTTATGAAGATCCTGCACTTCGAAAGGCATCAAGAAGTGAACGCATGCGTCAAGCTACTATTGTCTTGCTACCATGTTGGATATTTATGGTTGAATCATCGTATCACAGTGGATCTGACGTTGATTAATCGGATCACAGGGTTGAGCATGCAAGGCCCTGACCCATAAAATTTGTATCCTGGGAAAACCATGGATCGCGCTCTTACGTAGAAGATAAAAGACACCTACGGGGATGTCGAGAAGGGAATGTGAGGCTACAAGGTAGCCTGTATCCAGAGCAGCGTAGTGCACCTAGCCTATCAATTGATCACAGGAAAGTTGGTTTGCAAGAACCAACCCACCCAAGTGACTGGATTTGTAGTCGACCTCGTAGGAAAGTGCGCGGAGGGCCTACAAATGAATTGGGCGAAGTACCTTGAAAACCAGTTGGAATTGGACTGCAGGGAAGCATAAGATCAAGGATATGAGTTCCACTTCAGCTGGCTTCTCATATTGATCACTTTCATCGCATGGGAGATGTCGGAAGGTGCGACCTTCCCAGACATTGAGTCGTTTGAACCTCTGGTCACGAAGTTCAATACACTATGGTACTCGAACGACATGAACAAGCAGTGGTAATCAAATGTCATCTTCCACACTTATTACAACAAATTGAAGTTAGCCATCTATTCTGAGCCTCATATAACCCCGAACACTCTCCACAGGTTCAGGCCCTTGATGAAATTCAGCACGGACCGCCATTTCATCTATATCACAGCGCGCGTTGATGAGCATAAACAACAACTACATTCGTACTACAAGTTGACGGAGGATGACTTGGAAGAGATTACTAAGAAATGGTCAGCGAACCTCCTTGTTCCAGCGAACCCTGCGGAGATGTCTGATGTTGACAATCCAGAAACTGCAATGGATATACCTAGACCTAGCAAGAAAAAGAATATCGAAGGGGTCCATGATTTAGATAGTGCATCCGTGAAGACTGCTTCCATATCAGCAGAGAAAGGAGGAGATCGAGGAGAGATAGATGGTGCAGAAGTTGAAATGAAGAAAGGTGAAGTTACACCGCCTAGAGACGAGGAGGACCCCTCAAAGAAAAGAAATTTTTCCAATCTGAAACCTTCTTCAAGGAAGAAATTGAAAGCAACTGGGACCAAATTTGAGACCACCCTCACCTCGGACGACTTTCATTTCATCGTTGTAGCACTGAACGATGCCTCATTGGAGATAGCAGAGAAGCAGGAAGCTAAGCAGGAGGAGGTGTTAAATCGGATTAAGGATGAGCTCCAAGGGGTGCAGCAGGAAATATAGTCCATCTGTGCAATTTCCATTGTGCCTCTGTTGGTAGGAACATCAGAACTAGGTGATGAGCGAGCACAAATACACCGCATTTCTGATACAGTCAAATCTCTCCTTCAACGAGCTTAGGAAGAGACAGGACAAGCCACCCAGTATTTAGTGCAAGTACAAAAATACCTAGAGGAGCAATGAAGTGCTGCAGAACGGGAAAAGTTGGCTCTGCAAGCGAAGTGGGATGAAGAAAAAGTACAATTTCTCGTCGAGCAACTTGAAGTTAAGGAAATGGTTCACAGAGCACTTTGCTCTGTCACAGTCATCGAAGTAAAGGTCGAAGAGAGAGTCCCACAGTAGGTGGCGCAACTCGAAGAAGTAATCTAGTAGCTCCAACAGCGCATAGCAGACTTGGAGCTCCGCACTGTGCCCGAGACTCCTCAAGATGTAAGAGACCTAACGGAAGGAACTGCCCGCAACACAGTTGACAAATTAAAATCTCTTGCCTTGGAGTGCAAGCAGTTGAGTAACCAAAGCACCCAGACATACGAGAACCTCACTGAAAACCTGGAGTTACAGACACTGGAGTCGCAGCTCCAAGAAGCGAAGCAGCATGCAGATACACTATAGGCATAGCTGAAGGCCCTGTCGGCTATAGAACGAAGGAAGAGGTCTCAATAGCAACGCACAACTCAATAGCAGATACATATGCTTCAAATAAAAGTGATGGAAGTCACTCAACGGCTTCAACCTGTGAAAGATAAGGCATGCCAGTTTTTTACAGAGGTGGAGAGCCAAGGAGCAGAATTAGAATAGGTTGTCACTGCAGCAGAACAGCGCCTAGAAGGGCCAGTGAACGACGAAGTAATATAGGAGTTCATTGAACAAGAGGCAACAGCAAAGTAGCAAGTCAAAGAATCTCAGGACAAGCTCGAGGCATTCGAAGCCGAACTTATCAGACCAGAGTGACTCGAGATGAGTCACACGTGGGTGTTCGGGGCCTGTTGTCCCTTGACCAAGTTTTGGGAGTTTCTTGGTCATGTTGACCTATTTTGAGAATTCGACAGCCTGTCAAAGGAGGAGCGCAAGATGAAGCAAATATCACGATATATCATCCCCCTTTTGGGCCCCTTTTTGAGTTTTTGGGAATATGTAACGGGAATGGGATGTTGGCCCATGGGTTTATCCATGTTTAGGGCTATTTTGTATGTATAAATAGAAGGATAGGCAATGTAAGTTAGTAGTAGTTGAGGAGAATAGTGCATCTATGTGATGTGAATGCATGCTAAGTGCGAGTAGAGTCTGAAAGTGATTTGTGCATGACTATAAGAGACTTGTAGAGCTAAGTGCAGGTCCTTGTAGCAGATTGTGGAGATATTAGTGTTGTAGCGCAAGGAAGAAGGATCTAGCGAGCTGCGCAGATCTTTTGTACTATGTGGAGTAAGGGTTTTGAAGGCTTCGTGCTTGTAACCGATTGATCGAAGACAATAAAGAAGAAGAGTTGGTGGACGTAGCCCCATGGTGGGGGTGAACCACGTAAACATTGTGTTATGTGATTTGTGCTTTGTCTTGATGTGTTCATATGTTATGTGTTAAGTGCTCTGATATGTTTAAGATAGATCTATTTATGCTTTGTGCTTATTATCTATGAGAATGTTAGATCTGACCTAGATAGTCATGCTTAGTGTGTGATATGCTCATTCTAATCCATTTGTATATGCAAAATGCTTGAATACTATAGATTGGTGTGAATATTGTGAAGCTTTGTTGTATCAGCGAAGTGAATAGCGATTACATGTTAAGGAATTGATGGTGCTAAGAGTTGTATTAAGTATTATAATCACATATATGTGTCCCAGCTAAGGTTGCAGACACCTGATTCTTGCAACCACCCCTTCCTCTACCTCGGGTGAGACTTCATCTGCCTTGCAAGTGTTGTTGAAAGGGTCGGTAGTTAGGGCTTTGTTGGTGCGTTGTTGTAGCGTTGAACCCTGGGTCTGCCCCTGTGCCAACAAATGGTTCTTTTTCTAGGACCTAAAACTTGATTGCTAGGACCTGAGAAAGAAGAAGCTATGTGCAAAGACTCATCCTGAAATTGTGAAAGCTTTGTGTGTAGTTCTGTGAACTAGCTCACGGTGTTCTACTTGACTTATAAAGCTCTGTGCTAAATAAAGAAGGTCATATATGAAATAAATAAGCTCGATCTGAAGAAAAGAAGATCAGGTATGAAGGAAACAAGCAATATCTAAGCGCTTGGCACTCTAAGAAAGGTAAAAGTAAGAATTTATGATTAAAAGAGGTAATATCTGCAAGCTTTGTGCTCTGATAAAGGTAAGAATAGTTAAAAAATTTAGATCTGGAAGCTTTGTGCGCTGTAGAAGTAAGATAAGTAGAATTTTTTGTTTCTAGAGTATGGATCTAGGTATGATTGATAGGATCTGACCTAGCCTGGAAACTAGGGCATTAATAGATGAAAGAAGGTTTGATATGAATAGATCTGATAAGACTAGTGAAAGATATATTATACCAATGCATAGAAAGAATGTTTGGACTAACAAATGGATGCAGGATCCTTGAAATAATTTATTGTGGGTTACATCCTATGATCCTATTGTGTAGTACAGAGGAGGTCAGGGATCATTTAAAAGAAAGAGAGGATTAACCCTCTGTTACAGTTGCAGAAGATCGGGACATCTTGCTAAGGAATGCCATGGTGGAAGACCTAGTTGTCTTTGTTGCAAAGCTCTAGACCATGAAGTGTTGGATTGCCCTAGAATGATTGCTAAGCTTGAAAGTATGAACATAAGACAAGAAAACCCTAAGACAGATCTAGAAACGAAGGCTATAGAAGAACCCTAGAAAGAATTAGAGAAAGTATTGCTGCAAATAAATGAAACCCTGAATAGTCACCGACATGTCCGGTTATCAGAGATCTTTAAAGAAAAAGAATGCATTGAATAAATATTAGGGGACTTCGACATTGACTGTGTTCTAGATGAGGAAACACAAGTGAATATCATGACAGAAATAACTTGGGAATCTACAGGAAGGCCTATTATGATCCCTTCACTAGGAGGAATAGGGTTATTCAGAGGAAAACTGGTAAACCTGTGTGGGAGGCTTGCTCAGATACCTATGACTGTCAATGGAACTTTGATGGAAGAAGATTTTGAGATTATTCAATTTATTGAGAATCGTGCCCCGTTTACCATGTTAATAGGAAAACCTTGGATTGATAGAGATCAAGCCAGACGAAAATAAGAAGAAGTTTTGGAATAGAAGAAGCAAGAGTTAAAAGTTTTCATGACCAGAAAGATCGCACAATTAATTGAACAATAAGAGAATAGATCAAAGATGTTTAATGATGGTAACCCAGCTGTCGAAGTTAAGAGAACTCTAGAGAATCCACAGAATATTAAATTACCTATCCCCGACAAAGAAGAAGTCTTATCCAGGAACCCTAGAGAAGAATCTCAACAACGCAAAGTGACTAAGACCACAGAAGACAAGAATCAGAATGGAAAAAGAACTACCGAGACAAAGCTCACTGGAAAAGAGGCTTGACAGTTAAGAAAGAAGAGGGCTAAGACTGAAAAGTTACAGGAAGTTCTGGAGGAGACCTCACATAAAGAAAAATTGTAGAATTAGAGCTTCGCTGGGATATCAAAACAGCGACACATGGCACTTCACCATGACGAAGAAATATAGTTGTTGGGGCCGTATATCTGATCGAATCCTGCTTCAAATAGGCAGAAAAGAAATAAAGGTTCATCATCAGACCATTGTGTTGCGCCATAACGGATCAAACAAGAGTTAATGGAGGCTCATACCCGTTGTAAGCACACCATTGTCGAGTTACCTATTTATCACGTTGTTCCATGCACTGAGAACACTTTTTGCTAATTGAGAATTTGAGCCCACAGACTAAGCCGAGTTTATATGGTGTTCATTGTTCTCTCTCTCTCTATCTCATTACCATGTCTAAGTTGTTCCCCGAACCCACAAATTTTTCACCCCGAGTGCGCATGTCAAAATCATTGAGCACTGCAGAGAAAGTTGTTGAGGAAGTTTTGATCGACTTGATGACTGAGAAAGCCATGTCGATGTCTGAAGGTATCCATGATTCATCCAAAAAAGCAGTGCAAGCGTCCCCATCCACTACTCACGGAGCTAGACCGTCCTGTGAAAGGTGAACTAAGCACAAGGATGACTTAGAGAATGCTAAGTTGATTCCAATCATTCTACCTACCTATCTACCACCTCTAAGCGGCGCAATAAACCAAGACAATGTGCCTAGAGACTTTGAATATGAATTGTTCACTATGTACCTCCCGAAGGGGATACGTGCAGTGCGCACAGACCAATATAAGATCACAGCATTGAATTTTAGTGACTTCAACCTCAGCGACAGGAAGGTGTACAACATGCTCTCCCCACACAAGTATCTGACCAGATCCAAGGGAAATAACTCGAAGATCATACCCCAGTCATGGACCATGAACCTCACACAGTCCACCCTCCTCAATGTTGTGAAGATCCCGCACTTCGGAAGGCACCAAGAAGTGAACTCATGCGTCAAGCTACTATTGTCTTTCTACCATGGTAGATATTTATGGTTGAATCAACGTATCATAGTGGATCCGATGTTGATTAATTGGATCACACGGCTGAGCATGCAAGGCCCTGACCCACAGGATTTCTATCCTGGGAAAACCATGGATCGTGCTCTTGGGCAGAAGATAAAAGACACCTACAGGGATGTTGAGAAGGGAACGTGAGGCTACAAGGTGGCCTCTATCCAGATCATCGCAGTGTGCCTATCCTGTCAATTGATCGCAGAAAATTTGGTTCACAAGAACCGACCCATCCAAGTGACTGGATTTGTAGTCAACCTCGTAGGAAAGTGCGCGGAGGGCCTACAAATGAATTGGGTGAAGTACCTTGTAAACTAGCTAGAATTGGACTGCAGGGAAGCTCAAGATCAAGGATATGAGTTCCACTTCAACTATATTCTCATCCTGATCGCTTTCATCGCATGGGAGATGACGGAAGGTGTGACCTTCCCGAACATCGAGTCGTTTGAACCTCTGGCCACGAAGTTCAATACACTATGGTAATCGAATGACATGAATAAGCAGTGGCAATCAAATGTCATCTTCCACACTTATTACAACCAATTGAAGGTAGCCATCCAGTCTAAGCCTCGTATAACCTCGAACACTCTCCATAAGTTCAGGCCCTTGATTAAATTCAACGTGGACCGCCATTTCATCTATATCATAGCGCGCGTTGATGAGCATAAAAAATAGTTGCAGTCGTACTACAAGTTGAAGGAGGATGACTTGGAAGAGATTACCAAGGAATGGTCAGTGGACCTCCTTATTCCAGTGAACCCTATGGAGATGTCCGATGTTGATAGTCCAAAAACTGTGATGGAGATACCTGGACCTAGCAAGACAAAGAAGACCAAAGAGGTCCATGATTTAGACAGCGCATCCATGAAGACCGTTTCCATCTCAGCAGAGCAAGGAGAAGATGGTGGAGAGATAGATGGAGTAGAAGTTGAACCAAAGAAAGCCAAAGTTACACTGCCTAGAGATGAGGATGACCCCTCAAAGAAAAGGAAGGTTTCCCCTCTGAAACCTTCTTCAAGGAAGAAATCGAAAGAAACCAGGACCAAATTTGAGACCACCCTCACCTCAGATGACTTCGATTTCATCGTCGCAGCATTGAACGATGCCTCATTGGAGATAGTATAGAAGCAGGAAGCTAAGAAGGAGGAGGTGTTCAGTCGGATTAAGGATGAGCTCCAAGGGGTGCAGCAGGAAATACATTCCAGTCGCGCAATTTCCACTACACCTCTGTCGGTAGGAACAATAGAACTAGGTGATGAGCCAGTACAACTACACTGCATTGTTGATACAATCGAAGCTCATCTTCGATGAGCTCAGGAAGAGACAGCACAAGCCACCTAGGCTTTAGCCCAAGTACAGAAAGACCTAGAGGAGAAACGTAGTGCTGCAGAATGGGAAAATTTAGCTCTGCAAGCGAAGTGGGATGAAGAAAAAGTACAATTATAACAAATAAAGGAACAGTTGCTCGCTGAGCAAATCAAAGTTAAGGAAATGGTTCACAGAGCACTTCACTCTGTGACAGTCATCGAAGTAAAGGTCCAAGAGATATTCCCACAGCAGGTGGCGCAACTCGAAGAAGTAATCCAGCAGCTCCAACAGTGCATAGCAGACTTGGAGCTCCGCATTGTGCCCGAGACTCCTCAAGATGTAAGAGACCTAAGGGAAGCAACTACCTGCAACATAGTTGACAGATTAAAATCTCTTTCCTTGGAGTGAAAGCAGTTGAGTAATCGAAGTGCCTAGACATACGAGAACCTCACTAAAAACCCAGAGTTAGAGACATTGGAGTCGCAGCTCCAAGAAGCGAAGCAGCATGTAGATACACTACAGGCGCAGTTGAAGGCCCTGTCAGCTGTAGAATGAATGAAGAGGTCTCAAGAGAAATGCACAACTCAAAATAAAATCCATATGCTTCAAATAAAAGTGATGGAAGTCACTCAATGGCTTCAACCTGTGCAAGATAAGGAATTCCAGTTGTTTACAGAGGTGGAGAGCCGAGTAGAATTGGAACAGGTTGTCACCGTAGCAGAACAGTGCCTAGAAGGGTCAGTGAACGATGCAGTAATACAGGAGTTCACTGAACAAGAGGCCACAACAAAGCAGCAAGTCAAGGCAGCTCGGGCCAAGCTCAAGGCATTCGAAGCCAAACTGATTAGACCAAAGTGACTCGGGACGAGTCACAGGTGAGTGTTGGGGGCCTGTTGGCCCTTGACCAAGTTTTAGGAGTTTCTTGGTCATGTTGACCTATTTTGAGACTTCGACAGCCTGTCGAAGGAGGAGCGCAAGATGAAGCGGAGATCATGGGATCTCGGCCCCCTTTTTGAGTTTTTGGGAATATGTAATGGGAATGGGATGTCGGCCCATGGGTTTACCCATGTTTAGGCCTATTTTGTATGTATAAATAGAAGGATAGGCAATGTAAGTTAGTAGTAGTTGAAGAGAATAGTGCATCTATGTGATTTGAATGCATGCTAAGGGAGATTAGAGTCTAAAATTTATTTGTGCATGACTATAAGAGACTTGCAGAGCTAAGTACAGGTCCTTGTAGCAGATTGTGGAGAGCTTAGTGCTATAGCGCAAGGAAGAACGATCTAGTGATCTACGCAGATCTTTTGTCCTGTGCGGAGTAAGGGTTTTGATGGCTTTGTGCTTGTAACTGATTGACCGAAGACAGTAAATAAGAAGAGTTGGTGGACGTAGCCCCGGGGTGGGGGTGAACCACGTAAACATTATGTTATGTGTTTTTTGCTTTGTCTTGATGTGTTCATATGTTATGTGTTAAGTGATCTTATATGTTTAAGATAGATCTATTTATGCTTTGCTCTTATTATCTGTGAGAATGTTAGATTTGACCTAGATAGTCATGCTTAGTGTGTGATATGCTCATTCTGATCCATTTGTATATGCTAAGTGCTTGAATACTGTAGATTGGTGTGAATATTGTGAAGCTCTGTTGTATCAGCGAAGTGAATAGTGATTACATGTTAAGGAAGTAACGGTGCTAAGAGTTGTATTAAGTATTATAATCACAGATCTGTGTCCCAGATAAGGTTGCAGACACCTGAGTCTTACAACCACCCCTGCCTGTACCTCGGGTGAGACTTCATCTGCTTTGCAGGTGTTGCCAAAAGGGTCGATAGTTGGGGCTTTGGTGGTGCGTTGTTGTAGCGTTGAACCCTGGGTTTTCCCCTGTGCCAACACAAGGTCAATGGAAAATGTTATTCTTATCTTATTCTTATCGCCATAACTAACTTATTCTTCAACTTGGATTGCACAAAACTAGTATTTGTATAGTTCTAATATTGGCTTGAACAAAACTAATATTTGTATAGTTCTACTCTTGTATCGAAAAAAAGTTATATTTTTATAGTTCTACTCTTGGATTTCCTTAGACATATTGCCAACTAAAGCACCCAAGATTTGCAACACACCAACTGATGGTTGGATTTATTACTCCATAGAATTTACCCTCATCTTCAATGGACATTTCTTATAATAATTCTAATTTGCACAAATCCAACAAACAAAAGCCTTATTACTATTTTTTTCTTAGATCCATATGATAAATTTATCATGTCCTTAGTGTTATCACATTAATATTTCCTTAATATGTCCAAAATGAAGAGGGATATCACATTAAATTAGGTGGTTGACCACTAATATTGGTAACTTCACCCTAGTCTAATTGTGCATCCAAAACTAAAGATATAAAAAAATTATTTAGAACTCTGAATATGATGATGGACTACTAACTAACAACACGTGCACATGCAACTGAAGGTACAACCAAACAGGTACCTGTCAGATATTTCT
>SNQJ01S0193991.1:1630-16596 GCA_010110895.2 Picea sitchensis
AAAGGTAGAATTGCGGGGGGCCTCCGGAATCTGCTCCTGACCGTAGATCTGAGCGCGCAGATCATGACCGCCCAGATCCATGCCCCCTTTAAGTCCAATGCGCCCAAGTTTCATCGATGGATGGACGACTGAGATGACTTCGGCGCTTTCACTATGAAAATCCCGAAAGGCCCCACCTGTGGCTCAAATTTTGTGCCGTGTGTCCTTCAGATGGACGGTCGAGATGGCATTTGATGTTAGAAGAGGGCTGCCTCCATTATCAGGCTCGCTTGATGTGACCGGGTGCTAGGACCATGGGCTTAGCCTCAAAGGCGCTTATCGACGCTTCGGGGTTCGGGGTTTCGAGATGTAAAATGACGAGGAGCTCTTACCCCTCGAATCCCCGAATGCCGACATGACATGATCACGCATCACGTGCCGTTTTGGATGGACGGTCGAGATCCTTCATGAATGTATATAGACGCTACCTATCGCGCTAATCCCGACGCAACTCCGCTAACCGCGATTTCCCGCCAACCGTCGATCTGCTTTTATAGATGAATCCAGGCCGTTGACAACGTAATTTCGCCCGCTCACTTGATTTTCAGCCTAAAATGGGGCTTTACGTGCTACGCTCGGGCATTCTTCATGCAACCTGCAGACCTGGATGCTCTTAGGCCCAAGACAAGAAATGTCGCTAACAACTTCTTATCCCCTAGTATACGTAGATCATTTAATTAAACAATATAATTTATTAACCCTCTTAAATTTATTACCCTGTTCATTCAATGTGATAGGTAATTAATTAATTAATTAATTAATCAAAATTATAACCATTAATTAATTAATTAATATTTAATTAATATCATTATACCAATCTTTGTTTAGTTAATAACATGTTAGGAAAATTAATTACCGAATAAATTTTTTACTTAATAATCCCTAAGCATATATTCAACTAGGGTTGTTACAGCCTCCCTGACAGTTCTAGGACCATCGCTAGTAATAGACAAAGCAAAATTTGAACAAAAATCAGATGGAGTATACCTTTCTGGTACCCTTCTTTCTCGAACCGATCTCCTCAATATTGGAGTATGAGGATCTTCTTCTTCTGATTCATGTTCTTCTATAGAGTCTAACTCATCATCCTTTAAATCAAACTCTATTTTCTTTGGTTATTCCTTACTTGGTAGGACTTCTTGTTTAACAACATCCTTCATTTCTCTAAATACCACATCTCGGCTATACACTACCTTCTAAGTTTATGGGTTCTAAATCTTATAACCTTTGAGACCATCTTTATATCCAATATAGATACACTTTTCAACCTTCTTATCTAGGTTACTCATGTTTTCCTTTGGAACATGAACATATGCATCACAACCAAATACATTGAGATGTGTGAGAGAAGGTTTCTTAGCAGTCCATACGTCTTGTGGAGTCTTGTCATCCAACATTGATGAGGGTGATTTGTTGACCAGGTAACATGCATTACCCATTGCCTCTGCCCAAAATTCTTGTCCTAACCCACCACCACTGAGCATGCACCTTGATTTTTCTATCAACGTCATGTTCATCCTTTTTGCAACTCCATTCTGTTGAGGTGTATATGGAGTAGTATTCTACCTTTCTATACCACACTTCTTACAGAATTCTTCAAATTCATTCCTGCAAAACTCTCTGATGTTATCTGTCGTCAACACCTTAATTATTTTCTTTGTTTGATTCTCAACAAGAGCCTTAAACTCTTTAAACCTGTCAAAGACTTTAGATTTATTCATGAGGAAATATATCCAAGTATTCCTCGAGAAGTCATCTATAAATGAGACATAGTACACAGATTTTCAGAATGATGGGACCGATACAGATTTAAAAACATCATTGTGAACTAGTTGTAAAATTCGTTCTGCCCTCGTTGCACCAGAAGGGAATCTTACTCGATTTTGCTTCCCATATACACAATGTTCACAGAAATCAAAATCTAGAGAGTAGTTAGACATACTTTTTTCGTGTAGTAGTCGAAGACCCTTCTCTCCGATATGCTCCAGTCTTTGATGCCACATCATAACCTTTTCTCCAGAGAATGTAGGAGTTCTTTCTTCTTCAACTCCAATATCAAGAACAATGGAACTATTACACTCATCGCTAATAGTGCTTCCTTGCAGCTTATACAGAGTTCCAAACCGAAATCCCTTCAACAATGCCATTGCTCCTTGAACCATCCTGCAGGTTTCCTTTTCAAATATTTTTTTTACCCTTGCATCATCCATTTTGTTTTCATAAATCAAATTTCTGGCCAAACCTGGGATGTGTAGAACACCAGGCAATGTTTTAATCCTTCCATCTATGAGCCTCAACTTGACTTTTCGTCGACCTATGATTCTGGTTGTCGAGTCATCACTTAGGAAAACATTACCTCCATCATACCTTTCATATTCATAGAACCACTCCTTGTGGGGAGTCATATCAAAGGATGTATCTGAGTCGACCAACCATTCCTCATGATTTGCATGTGTGCTTGAAGAAGCGAAGTACACATTCCCTCATTCTTCCTTAGAGGTATTTTCTTTTGTAGAAGGAGATTCTTCAGATCCTTCTTTTTCTCAACTTTGGATCTACATTGCTTCTTGTAGTGCCCTTCTTTTTCACATCTCCAACATACCATTACAAACTTTTCGAGAGATTTATATCTACCCTTAGACTTTGATCTGCCACTTGAGAACTTAGATCTATTTCTTTCCTGGGAACGTCCTCTTGCAAATAACGTGTCTGTTCTCTGTCCTTCCATATTATTCCATCTCATCTCCTCCGACAACAAGGATGAGACCACTTCATCAAACTTCAAGACAGTTGTATTACTACCTATGGCCACAACCAGACTATCCCACGAGTTTGGTAAAGAACACAATAAACTGATACATTTATCTTCATCTAAAATTTTAATCTCAACAGATACTAACTGACTTACCACAGTATTGAAGGCATTCAAATGCTCTGCCACCGAGCCTCCATCTCTCATCCTCAGGTTATACAACTTCTTTCTCAGGAATAGTTTATTTGCTAGGGACTTAGATTGATACAACTTCCCCAACTTATCCCATAAATCCTTGGTTGTAGCTTTCTCTGACACATTCAGTAATACTGAATCTGAGAGACATAATCGGATTGTGCTCTTTGCCTTCCGATCCAACTTTTTCCAGTCATCTACTGAAGTCCCTGTAGGTGTAGTACCTGGATCTACCGCGATCCACTGATCTCTGTCCACCAAAAGATCTTGCATCTTGAGATTCCACAACTCAAAACTTTGCCCATTAAACTTCTGGACCCCTATCTTCGAATTGCTTGCCATTTATTTTCACCTGAATAATCAATACCACAGATGTCCCACTGTAACAAGGCTTATCACAGTCTTGAACCAAACCCTTGACCACAAAGGCATCCCCCTAAAGCCAACAAAGCTCTAATACCAAATGTAGATTTTAACCTTGCACAATATTTACTGCAAACAGATTTTCAGTAAAAGAACAGAAAAGATACAATGACAAATACAAACATTACACAAGGATTTTTCCCCTGGAAACCCAAACCGGGAAAACCATCATATTCTATATTCATTCATAGTGTTACATTGTTTACAATACAATATACATATAGGAGCCATCGACATCCAAAAACCTAACCTAATGACATGGATTAGTCAACAACCCTAATTCCTTAACCGGAAATAGAAAACCATCGACAAAAACCATGTGTCGAAAAACCGCCCAAAAATGTGACACGTTTCCCAAGGCAAAGAATATAACACATACCCAACACATAGCTCAAAGGAGGATATTCCTAAATTGACTTCAATGTAGGTTCATTTACTATATCTACACAAATCCTTTGGGAATATCCAACCTTCAAAGTTAAAGGAAATAATATTGGTAAATTATTGTTCAACGGATCCGAAAACAAGTCAATATTATTTTGAATGGATCTATATTAATTGGGATTTGAAGAGAGGGATTTCAGATGCAATGATATTAGATGGGTAGTGACATCCTGATGAGTTAGATTATGAACAATTCAAGGAGCCTAGAGGAACACAAAGATGTCTTACATGAAAGAGTAATGTGTCTTGCAAAATGGAAGTCATAAACTTATCCACCTACAGTAAATGCATGATATATGTTTACAAAATTAAGGCCACTACCATATTAAAAAGGGGGCAATAAGAAGTCTTGTGTACATGAGAGTTGAGGATTGTCACCAATGCTTCAATTGGAGGGTGACTTAGACACACTAGAACCTAGTTATCACTTCCTTTATGTACTCAATGTCGAGGTGGAATGATTGAAGGTGGGTGTACCACTTTCCATAGTAGACATTTTACAACTTGTCCTATGTCTACATGAATTGAAGAGCCCCACGATATGTGTGATTGATAATTTCTTTGCCGACAATATAGTGCTTCCATCACTAATAGACTTGGACAATGGAGTAGAGCCCTTTGTCATAGGTTGGATATGTGGGAACCATGTCTATGAGGGTCCCATTGTGGTAAGAAATTATGTGTCCATGTGAATCAAGTAATACAACGACCATATACTCTAAGGCATGCAAATCAATAATGCTAAGGGTTATCGTTGAACATAGTGAATGCTTGGGCTCTTCAATTGCTTGTTGCTATGTTTTGATATAAATAAACTTGGCCTTGGTTCGCACTCTCATTGCATGACATAGAGGTCATGAGACATGGAGTATCCTAACCCAAACTTGTGATAGAAATTGTTGAGGTCCAAGAATTTACATAGCTCTAAGTGTCTTTGAGGTCAACCAATCTCTAATCACCTAGATCTTTTCTAGATCTACATGTACTCCATCATGGTCTATAATATATCCTAGATAATGAATCCTCTTCATATTGAAAGAGAACTCCATATTAGCATCCAATTTGTGGTGGCATAGAGTACACATAACTTGTCGAATATGCTCCATGTGCTCCTCCCATGTTTAGCTAAAGATGCACATAATGTTTTGTGACATCATTTTTCCAAAATGAACACAATGAACATTTGACATTTGTGATTTTTATGAAACGAAAAAAAAAAAAAAATGGCACCGACGATACACATTTAGATACTTATTCCCTTGTAGAATGTTTTGTCTTAAGACGCCACTGGATAACTTTTAAGGAATCTATAGTAGATTTACTAGTTAATGCCAAAAAAAACCTCAAAACTTCGATTATGATTATGTTTGATTTCCTAATTAACAAAGAAAATAATTCCAAGTTAGGTTGCAAACATCTATGTATATAAATTTCATAAATATTTTGTTTACACAAAAGTCCAACAATGTGAATTTTATCATGACATAATGACAAATAAGTGTATTATAAATAATACATCGATAGATAATTGTTGTGATCATCTTCATCATCCTCTCAATCTTCTTTATTAACACGCTCTTCGTGCTCACCATTTTTAATAAACCAAGTACCACTCCTTCCACATGTTCAATCATTAGAAGTATAC
Organism: Picea sitchensis; assembly: GCA_010110895.2. Classification (NCBI taxonomy): domain Eukaryota; kingdom Viridiplantae; phylum Streptophyta; class Pinopsida; order Pinales; family Pinaceae; genus Picea; species Picea sitchensis. The sequence continues at coordinate 7,129 of SNQJ01S0193991.1, forward strand.
AACATACTAATTACAAGTTGTTAACTATGTCAATAAATCAATGAGTTAACACATTATGATGCAATAATTATTAAAGAATATAAAAGATCAATACAAAACTATTATTTTCAATGGTTAACTAATGTTTTTATTCAAACAAAAAAAACATACCCCATGCTCGTAAACCCTCAACATTGTCACACCTTTTCTAGCAATGTGAATACGATGNTAATTATTAAAGAATATAAAAGATCAATACAAAACTATTATTTTCAATGGTTAACTAATGTTTTTATTCAAACAAAAAAAACATACCCCATGCTCGTAAACCCTCAACATTGTCACACCTTTTCTAGCAATGTGAATACGATGATCAGGTTAATCTCAATTGTCGGCAGTGTCAATGTGAGACCCAACAATCACCAATAACCTTGCAACAATACATACATACAACAATTCAAATTACAACATATAATAACACCATTCTACGATAATTGTTAATCGTCAAATATAACATCATTTCAATATTAAGTTTTAGGATAACATCATATAAGACAATTAAACAATACTAATATTCAATAGCATCGTAGAACAATGCAAGGTCAACATGATCACTTTTTCTTTTTTCCACGAATGGGTATTTCGATTTGAGTGTGTTATTATTTTTTCTTCTTTTTTCCATGAAAATAATCTCACGTCACCTTCACACTTAAGCAAATAATGGGGTGCTAGTACCATAACATCCACTGTAGATCTCTCACCCTATTCCTTGGAGTGTTTGGATGAAAGGTGTATCAACCACCACCCACATAGGTACTTGGTAACCCAAAATACTCGACGAGGGATGATAGATACCTCTTACATCTATCATGAGGGAGGTTTTTATTGGCCATTTTAATAAATGTAATGCAAAGTAATTATCTGTACTTCATAATTAGGCAAGATCAAAGTAAAAGGTAGTTAACAAGATTGCACCTGGAATTATCAGGGATTACAATAGTCTTACTTGGTTCATTGGGCCCTCTCTACTACCTTGAGTATGAGATTCCAAATGTGCTTTGTCTGCAACTTCTTCTATTTGGAACAACCACTTCTCAATTACTTCCAACTATATGCTTCAAACGAATCAAATTAAAATATAAATAAGAACTTTGAATATAACTCAACAAGATAGCATATGCAAAATAGTATTTTATTGCTCTAAAAATACGTTACATATCAAACATTACAAATCCTCATAATTGTCGAGCCTAGGAAGTTCCAACCTAGGGGTTAGTCTACCTCAAGAAACCCACAAATCTTAGAGTCATGATGTTGATGCAAATCTCAATTGCAAACTCTAGATACACTTAGAATGTCTTGGATCCCATATAAGAGGGAGGCCAAAAACCTATGACAGACATCGGGTTTTATGAACACTAAAGACATGATACCAAAGGCATTCTAGATACTCTTGACTTTCTAAGACTCTTGGGACTCTAAGTTCTCTGGACTCAAGTGCCCCAAATGAGAGCAGAAACTTCTTTATATAAGAATTAAAAAAGGTTCATGATTAAGGGAAACTGGTAAATGCTTGTAGAAAATAATATACTTTAGTTGGCACACATGCCACCAATTTACACACCCAAGAGTGGGAAAGTGGGGACTGTCACTTGCTATCTCATCCTATGAGAGGTTATTCCTTTCATATGTACCACAGGGAGACCACTCTCTCTATTAATAGACAAGAAACTTCACGAAAAGTGAATAATTTTCATGAAGGGTTGACACACTAATTCCTTATGACTAGCACATTACACTTACTAATCAAGATAACCCTTGGGGCTAATTGATTGTTATTACATAGAAATAAATACTTTCCATAAATAATTTTGTGTCAAATTAATTTATCTCTTCTAAATAAAACAAAAGGTAGAATATGAATGTCTAACATTAAGTGCATCAAGGAGGTTGAAACAACCATCGGTGGAGCCATTATTTTGGACATGAATTTTGTTACTCTTATGAGAAGTGATTAATGTCGTAAGTCACCATTTGTTAGTATTGAAGATGTGTTCATCTCATTGCATAACATGATGGCAACAAGTGTTGTATGTTATGTGCCTATTTACACGAGTGGTGGTGACAATGAACTTGTGGTGAGCAATATTATAATGGAAACGTTCAAGTTATTGTTGGAGTTTGTCATACATTGTTCATGAAATTCAAAGGGGATATATTCTAGTCTTGAGCATGAGGTCATTATTAGCATAATCAAAAGCCTATCAAATTCATGGTGGAGTGAAGCACAATTTTCAATACATTATTGAATTTCACACATTATCCGAGTACTGGATAAACAATTGAGTAATATATAATGGACCAAGTGTTGAAAATGTAATCAATTAAATGGTTGTGCTTGTTGTGCATAATGGTATGGTTAGAACCCAAACTTGTAGATTGATTGGAAGAGTTGGATAATACAATTGTTGTAGAACTAGTTGGTCATCCACTTGTGGCTTAGTCGATCATCTAAGATTCATGTTGTCCTCATAATCAAGGAGGTCACGACCTCAAATCTATTAGTAGCTACCATAGGTAGCTTTAGTGCCACTAGGGTATGCATGGTTTGATTTTAGGTTGGTTGTGATGGTTGGTCTCAAGTTAGGTGAAGGGTACATATATAATGGCTCCCAAGTGGTAGCCTTTGGGTTATTTATGTCATCTTAAAGGTTTAGGCCAAACAATTGTGAAAATCGATCCCTTGAAGAAAAATAATAACAATAATAATAAAATAGTGAAACCAAAGTAATGAATATGTATGTGCCCATCATAATGGAGTAATGCAAAAGCTTGAGTATGTAACATTTTAATATGTTTAATTTCTTTTGGATATAAATTTTTGAAAATGCACTTAAAATTTATATAAAACATTGTTAATTATTTTTAAACATTGATGACGTTTTCATTATTACATGATCTTATATAGATTTGAAACGATACTTAATTGTTTAATTAGATAAATCTACAACGACATCATATTTATGGTTATGTTTAATAGCTTTTTATAAATTTATAATAAAGTTGAAATTTACTTAAAACTTCCTTTTGTTTTTAAGATATAAATCGTATTTTCATATTACATTATCTTTAAATTCTACTTAGTACTTTTCTCTTTATATAAAACTGGTGAGCAATAAGCGTCGTGTTGCATAGCATTAAATGCTCTACAACAAGACACTTATTACTCCCCATATAAAGTTGGCATTGTACTTAAGACTTCCATTGTGACATTACCTTTATATAACATATAAATCTTATTTCCACATTACATGATCTTTAAATTGTACTTAGTAATTTTCTCTTTATATAAAGTTGGCATTGTACCTAGGACTTCCATTATGTCATTACCTTTATATAATGTTTAAATTGTACTCGATTACTTTTAAGATATAAATTTTATTTTCATATTATAAGGTCTTTAAATTGTACTTAGTACTTTCATTTTATATAAGGTTGGCGACTGTGACAAAAAATTGTACTTGATTGTGGACTTTGATTGTGACATGACCTTTATACAATGTTGTACTTGATTGTTATGTTTCTCCAAGGGGACATATTGTTTTGGTGCTTTTCTATTAGTTAGTATGTATATCAAGTTAATTATCATTTTTTCCAAAGTTAACCTTTGCTTTCTAGGGAAATATTTGTTGATGTTGTATCTAATTTCTTAGAGCCTTGGATATTGTGGTGGGTTTGCATCTACATTCATATTACATTCACTGGATTAGGGGCATTTAGATTTGCATTGACTTTGATTACTCTAGAAGTGCATTGAATCGAGGAGTTGTGGCATTGTATGCGTTATCTTCACTGTAGCTACTTCAATCATACCCACATTAACACTCTCTCTATTGACAGACAATAAACTTCACAAAGAGCTAAGAATTTGCATGGAGGGCTGACACATGGATTCTTTATGACTAGCCTAATACGCTTACTAATCATGATCACTTTTGAGGCTAATTGACTATTATTACTTAGAAATAAATATTTTTCATAAATAAATGTGTGTCAAAGGAATTAAGTTCTTTTAAATAAAACAAAAGGTAGAATATGAAGGTCTAACATTAAGTGCATTGAGGAGGTTGAAACAACCATCTATGAAACCATTATTTTGGACATGAATTTTGTTGTTGATGTGAGAAGTGATTATTGTGGTAAGTCACCATTAGTTTCTAGAATTTAAGATCTGTTCATCTCATTGCATAAGATGATGGCAACAAATGTTGTATGTTATGTACCTATTTACATGAGTGGCGATGGCAATGAACTTGTGGTGGGTAGTATGATAATGGGAATGTTCAAGTTATTGTTGGAGTTTGGCATCCACTATTCATGAAATTTAAAGAGGATATATTCCAATCTCGAGAATAAGGTTGTTCTTAGTATAATCAAAAGCCTTTCAAATTCATGGTGAAGTGAAGCACAATTTTCAATACACTCTTGAATTTCTCACATTATTCAAGCATTGAATAAATAATTGTATAATGGACCAGGCGGTGAGAATATGATCAATTAAATAGTTGTGCTTGTTGTGCATAATAGTATAATTGGAACCAGAACATGTACATTGACTGGAAGAGTTAGATAATACAATTGTTGTAGAACTAGCTAGTCATCCACCTGTAGCTCAACCGATCATCTAGGATTCATCTTTCCCTTAGACTTTGGAAGGTCACGAGTTTAAATAACATAGTTACCAACTTGACGAGAACCCTCTAGAATTCTTGTTTTTTAGAGGTCGCATTTAGTGGCTATTTTTATCCTCGTTTTGATTAGTGGTGCTATTGGTAGCACGTTTTTTTTCGAGGGTTAAAATGATCACCTTTTGCAATGATGGCCTTAATAACGTCATAATGTTGTCAACAAAAGCCTTCAAATCAACCCTCAAATCAAAAAATGGTGCTAATAGCAGCAACACTTTTTTATTTTCAAGGTTAAAACTGCAACTTCTTTGAAACCTCTAGACTAGACAATCGATATTGTTGCAACCAAAACCTTAAAATTGACCTCCGAACCGAAAAAATGGTGTTCCCAGTAGCAACCTCCTTTTTTTCTAGGGATAAAATTACAAGTTTTTTGAAATCATAGCTTTGATAACCGGTACCCTTGGAACCAAAATCTTAAGACTAACTACGAAATTAAAAAGAGGTGTTATCAGTAACACTCTCTTTTTTTATCTTAAAATTATAACACCATAGAAATCGTGGCCCAAAAGCTTGACATTGTTTAATAATAATAAAAACGAAACAAAGAATAATTTATTTTTAAATAAAAATGAAAATGAAAATAAAAAGCAAACATTTTAAATTAAAAAAAATCCAATTTTTTGAATATATGTATGTGTGTGTGTGTTAAGAACATATGTTTCCTCCTAAGAAGTCACAAGTTCAAATCCAAAAGGGGTAGGGTATGTATACCTTCGTAGACTTTAGCAGTCAAATCGATGCACAGAGAGGGTCCTTTGTCCCACAAACAAGGGGGTCTCATATAATTATAATTATAATAATTTATTTTTAAGGTCACGACCAAGCTAGACACTAAATTGGTGTATAAGACCCCCTCCACCCAACAATTTGACTGGTAAATTCTACGGAGGTATACATACCCTACCCCCTCTGGATTTGAACTTGTGACCTCTTAGGAGGAAGTACACGTTCTTAACCATTTTTTTTTAATATATATAACATAAAAAACAATTGAAAAAACATAAATCCATTATTAATTTTTAAAATATAATAACTATATTTAAAAAAATAAATTTTAATTTTTTTACACAAATATTAAAAAATAAAAGACACCTCTCATAATTTTTTTATTAAAACTACATACTATTAAACAAAAGCAAAAAACTAATATGAANGTCATGTGGGCCCCGTTTAGGTAAGTTAGTACATCAACTTCCCGGGGTCGTAACTTTTGCATACGATCTCCGTTTTAGGTGTGTGATAGCTCGTTGGAAAGGTATCGTTGAGGAGATTCATTTTGGGGGCTCAATCATGCCTTTAACTATCATTGAGAACCTCGATCTCAAAAAACCTTCATTTAGGCCCTCAAAATGGCCCCGGAAGTTAAAACCTACTTAAAATAGTAAATTGCCTAAATTGCCAGAAAGCCGTTTTGAGCCATTTGGAAAAGGTGGGTGGCCACCGATATCCACCTGGATCAATAAATCTACAACGACATCATATTTATGGTTGTGTTTAATAGCTTTTTATAAATTTATAATAAAGTTGAAATTTACTTAAAACTTCCTTTTGTTTTTAAGATATAAATAGTATTTTCATATTACATTATCTTTAAATTGTACTTAGTACTTTTCTCTTTATATAAAAATGGTGAGCAATAAGCGTCGTGTTGCATAGCATTAAATGCTCTACGACAAGACACTTATTACTCCCCATATAAAGTTGGCATTGTACTTAATACTTCCATTGTGACATTACCTTTATATAACATATAAATCTTATTTCCACATTACATGATCTTTAAATTGTACTTAGTAATTTTCTCTTTATATAAAGTTGGCATTGTACCTAGGACTTCCATTATATCATTACCTTTATATAATGTTTAAATTGTACTCGATTACTTTTAAGATATAAATTTTATTTTCATATTATAAGGTCTTTAAATTGTACTTAGTACTTTCATTTTATATAAGGTTGGCGACTGTGACAAAAAATTGTACTTGATTGTACTGAGGACTTCCATTGTGACATGACCTTTATACAATGTTGTACTTGATTGTTATGTTTATCCAAGGGGACATATTGTTTTGGTGCTTTTCTATTAGTTAGTATGTATATCAAGTTAATTATCATTTTTTCCAAAGTTAACCTTTGCTTTCTAGGGAAATATTTGTTGACGTTATGTGTCTAATTTCTTAGAGCCTTGGATATTGTGGTGGGTTTGCATCTACATTGCATCCACATTCATATTACATTCACTAGATTAGGGGCATTTAGATCTGCATTGACTGTTATTACTCTAGAAGTGCATTGAATCGAGGAGTTGTGGCATTGTATGTGTTATCTTCACTATAGCTACTTCAATCATACCCACATTCACACTTTCTCTATTGACAGACAATAAACTTCACAAAGAGCTAAGAATTTGCATGGAGGGCTGACACATGGATTCTTTATGACTAGCCTAATACGTTTACTAATCATGATCACTTTTGAGGCTAATTGACTATTATTACTTAGAAATAAATATTTTTCATAAATAAATGTGTGTCAAAGGAATTAAGTTCTTTTAAATAAAACAAAAGGTAGAATATGAAGGTCTAACATTAAGTGCATCGAGGAGGTTGAAACAACCATCTATGAAGCCATTATTTTGGACATGAATTTTGTTGTTCATGTGAGAAGTGATTATTGTGGTAAGTCACCATTAGTTTCTAGAATTTAAGATGTGTTCATCTCATTGCATCAGATGATGGCAACAAATGTTGTATGTTATGTACCTATTTACATGAGTGGCGATGGCAATGAACTTGTGGTGAGTAGTATGATAATGGAAACGTTCAAATTATTGTTGGAGTTTGGCATCCACTATTCATGAAATTTAAAGAGGATATATTCCAATCTCAAGAATAAGGTTGTTCTTAATTTAATCAAAAGCCTTTCAAATTCATGGTGAAGTGAAGCACAATTTTCAATACACTCTTGAATTTCTCACATTATTCAAGCATTGAATAAACAATTGTATAATGGACCAAGCGATGAGAATATGATCAATTAAATAGTTGTGCTTGTTGTGCATAATAGTATAATTGGAACCAGAACACGTACACTGACTGGAAGAGTTAGATAATACAATTGTTGTAGAACTAGCTAGTCATCCACTTGTAGCTCAACCGATCATCTAGGATTCATCTTTCCCTTAGACTTTGGAAGGTCACGAGTTCAAATAACATAGTTACCAACTTGATGAGAACCCTCTAGAGTTCTTGTTTTTTAGAGGTCACATTTAGTGGCTATTTTTATCCTCGTTTTGATTAGTGGTGCTATTGGTAGCACATTTTTTTTCAAGGGTTAAAATGATCACCTTTTGCAATGATGGCCTTAACAACATCATAATGTTGTCAACAAAAACCTTCAAATCAACCCTCAAATCAAAAAATGGTGCTAATAGCAGCAACACTTTTTTTTTTCAAGGTTAAAACTGCAACTTCTTTGAAACCTCTAGACTAGACAATCGATATTGTTGCAACCAAAAACTTAAAATTGACCTACGAACCGAAAAAATGGTGTTCCCAGTAGCAACCTCCTTTTTTTCTAGGGATAAAATTACAAGTTTTTTGAAATCATAGCTTTGATAACTGGTACCCTTGGAACCAAAATCTTAAGACTAACTACAAAATTAAAAAGAGGTGTTATCAGTAACACTCTCTTTTTTTATCTTAAAATCATAACACCATAGAAATCGTGGCCCAAAAGCTTGACATTGTTTAATAATAAAAAAAACGAAACAAAACATAATTTATTTTTAAATAAAAATGAAAATGAAAATAAAAAGCAAACATTTTAAATTAAAAAAAATCCACTTTTTTGAATATATATATGTGTGTGTTTGTGTGTTAAGAACATATGTTTCCTCCTAAGAAGTCACAAGTTCAAATCCAAAGGGGGTAGGGTATGTATACCTTCGTAGACTTTAACAGTCAAATCGATGCGTGGAGAGGGTCCTTTGTCCCACAAACAAGGGGGTCTCATATAATTATAATAATAATAATTTATTTTTAAGGTCACGACCAAGCTAGACACTAAATTGGTGTATAAGACCCCCTCCACCCAACAATTTGATTGGTAAATTATATGGAGGTATACATACCCTACCCCCTCTGAATTTGAACTTGTGACCTCTTAGGAGGAAGTACACGTTCTTAACAATTTTTTTTTAATATATAACATAAAAAACAATTGAAAAAACATAAATCCATTATTCATTTTAAAAATATAATAACTATATTTAAAAAAATAAATTTTAATTTTTTTACACAAATATTAAAAAATAAAAGACACCTCTCATAATTTTTTTATTAAAACTACTGTTGTAGGAAAATCTCCCTACGGACAGGTAGATTGCCTCAAAGAGATTGCCCCTAACTCTAAGATAGAAAATTCTTAACGTGGACACTGACTTCCTTTCAAATCTATCTAAACTAACACATGAGAAAGAAGGATGACAAAAGTACCTTTTTATCGACATTTGTCCCTGCACGCTCCGAGTTGCGCTCCGATCCTTTGCTCCTCGCTAAGTTCAGCAGACAAACAAGATACAACCACTTCCTACTCTATTGATATTAGCTTGAAAACAGATCTATCAATTAATGATAAGTTCATGTAACATTAGACACAAACTAGAAAGAAACAGGCCAAGCGTGTCATATTGAAGAGAATAACGACAACAGTACTTACAATCGTAGATGTGAATGCG
>SNQJ01S0193992.1:0-17693 GCA_010110895.2 Picea sitchensis
GTTGAAACCCTAAATCACTGTTGAAACCCTAATTCACTGTTGACTTCTATTTTTAGCTCATAATGACTTAAAAGCGTTGTTAACCCTTGTTAGCTCAATGTCACTTTCCGAATATAACACCTGTGACTAGAGTGACCTCTAGTCGTCCAGTCTGGAATGCACAGAGTAGCAGCTAGACTGCGGTTGCTTCCATATTACGATATGGTCCGATGGGCATTGAACCATGTGGACATACCGACCAGGACTATCATGAACGAGCAAAGAGTCACCATTGGGACCTTCAGGCCGGAGCATCTGCAAACCATGTACAAGCTACTCGCTACGTCCGACCACACATATGGCACTAAGTTCTTGGAAGAATTCAAGGAGAAGGAATGTGAACAGTATGATAAAACCATGTCCAGTTTGATAAAGGATTGGGTTTCAAACACCGCGAAGTTCAAAGCTGATACCCACGACATATATTGAATTTCTTTGTTAGAACCGCAGTACAGATATGTGGCCATGATGACATGCCAGTTATATGGGAAAGATGACACATCGCATTTTTTCCTTGCGTGGGTTCCTCTAATGTTTTGGGTCGCTGAAGGCTGTTCTTTTAAATGGGCAAAGATGCTTTCGAATAGCTTGACCAATCGGGTCACAGAGTATCGGGAACAGAAGGAGAATGGGAAGGCATCGTCATTTTTCATGTCTGCGTACATTATGGACGCAATTTGTTCTATGACACCATTTCCATTGATGAACTGGAGTTGGACTCCGGCCGAAGATGAACCCATACATGTATATCATGCAAAATTATGGGAAAACAAAGAAAAAAAAATTTCTTATGAGATTTTTAACTGGGTAATGGTGCCCCTGCACATCGCCATTTTTGGTCACCCCCCACCCCGTATCTTGGAGAGCATAGTGACAAGTCTGAGCAGCATAGCGGACTGGTATGTAGAGGTAGAATTTTCATACCTCAGGGTTTTCGGGGCTTCTGTTCCCCCACATGCGCTGCCATTGTTCATCCCCGACAAGCTGGCTTGTCGCGAGGTTGCCCGACAAACGGTAATTGGCGATGTAAGTAAATAACTTAAAGGGTACTCAAAGAAGGTATGGTCGTCTTTTCCTATTCGTTTGAATTCTTATTCTTTATTAGATTTCGGGCATGCCAAAGCCGAGGTGGCTGCCCTGGAAGACTTAAATTTGGTCTCCATCGAATACAAGAAGCACGATCCATAGAGGGTCGTGAGCAATCATTTGGCTAATTGCGGGCTCAAAATATTTGAGCATGAGAATTCACCCTCGGATGACATTTTTCGAGGAGCGAGGTCCTATGAAGAAATCCTAGCCCGGATTCAATCCTTGGCACCTGAGGAAAGAGCCGATGTATTGAAGTTCCAGGAACACCGACGTAGTTGTCTCCCTGTTGTGTTGCGAGGAGAGGGTCCAGGTACTTCGGAGACAAAACAAAAGGACGACGAAGGTTCTAAAGATGCAACTCCCGACCAAGGAAAACACCAGGACGAGGGGGAGAAAACGAAGAATCCGGAAGCAGAGAAAAAGACTCCAGACCCGCCAAAGAAACAGAATCCAGAGACAGAGATAAAGACTCCAGAATCGCCAAAGAAGCAGATTCCGGTCGATACTCCAGGAAAATCGGTGAAACAGATCAGAGAACCCATCACATCAGTCACACCCTTGCAATCAACACAGGGAAATATCGGTGAGGGATGGATATTCAATGAAGAGCTAAGGCCCATAAGAGTAGAAGAACTCCCTCTGAATGAATTTTTCTTCGATAAAAGGAGAAAGGTTGTAGTGAAAAGGGAGTTCTATCAAGAAGGAGAGCCAACTCCGAAGAAATATAAAGTCATAACTGATGGAAAAGACAAGAAAAATGAGCAATTCGCCACTGAGATAGCAGGGACGCTAGGAGCCTATGCCTCGGCGAATCAGTTTTTAGTTGGGCTCCTAAAGAACCAACTTAAAAGAAAAAATCACCTAATCAAGACCCTTGAAGCTAGACTGGCCACAACAACAGAGAATGCTAAAGTGAAGGCGAGCGTGGGAATAGAGCAGGCCAGATTGGCCAATAAAAATGAAATAGAGATGCTCAAAACCAAACTTGAGCAAGAACAGCTGGTGGTCCAGGATGGTCAGATGCAAGCGAGCCAACAGAGGAATTTGATCGAGCAACTACAGGCTAGGGTGGAGATCGCCGAGAACATAATGATAGACATCGGGATGTTCAAATCCCGGGCGATTGAGATTCGGAGCAGAGTTTATTCTACACAACAGAGTTTGCTCACCAAGGTAGAAGCGATCCGGGAAAACTGTCTCTTGGTCCATCAGGTTTCCGAGAACTTATCCGCCAGAGAAAGGGATTCCGGAGTGGATCGGGTCGCCTTCCAGCAGGTGGTGATAGCTACGAACAATAGGGTTTCTGCAGGTACTCCCAGGCTCACAATTTCAGAGCAAACCAGAGGAAATATTCTATTAAAGGAATGGGAGCATAACATCGCCGAAGGAAAATAGCAAGCCCAAAAGATAACCAACTCCTTGGAGGAGGCCTTTAACTCTATAGACGGTGAGCTATTGGGCATTGACAGTGGGTGTGATGCTGAGACGCTAATGCAAATGAATGTGGAACAGATCTTGCTTGATCTGAAGGATAAAGAAGAAAGAGATTCGACCGATATCTTTGTGCACAGGTTGTCCCTGGTGACAAACTCTCCCAAGTTAAGAGTACAACCCGTAACCTTGCCTCCAACCTTCTGTTTGGATCCCTAAGACATCTCTACAAAGCTAAACTCATCCTGCTCGATTGCCTTTACCTTAATCCTTTTTAGCACTGCACTAGAAATGAAACTCTCGATAGCACCAGGATCTATCAAAATACTAAGGGTCTGGTCAGCGATGGTACCAGACATCTCAAGAACAGTCGAATGGTGCTCTGCCTGGTAGTTATTCATCGTTGTATGAATCCGATGGGCCTTGCCCAAATCTCCCACGGTAGTGGGTTCGAATGATCCAGATGCTTTAGTCCTCTCCACTAGGCAGTCACGCTGGTAGTGTGGCTCCCCACAAGTCCAACACCCCTTCTTCGGTCTAGTACTCCTGGTACCCAAAGTAGAAGATGACGACCCACTGACCTAGAATCCTGGTCTGTTCTGTTGATTAGGCCTAAACTATTGTTGTTGTGGTCGACGCTGCTACTGATGTTGTGGTCCTCGATAAGGGGTCTGTTGTTGAGGCGCTAGTCGTTGAGGTGTAGTGAAATTGGATTCTCTCTAGAAGCCACGATATCCTGGTGTATGTCTGACTGGTGTTTGATGTTGCGACACACCAGATGATACCTTCCTTGTTGGTCTCACTGGAGTCCTGCTCTGACCCCTGCTGATAAGATCCTCTTCTACTATGAGAGCCTTATGGATGACATCATGCAAGGTCTAAGGCATCAAAATCCTAACCTTTGCACGTATGTTGTGATTAAGGACGAACATGAACCTCTTGACCTTAAGTTTCTCAGTATTAAGATGCGAAGCATACCGAAGCAACTCCATAAAATGGGCCTCGTATGACCACTCTGTCGTAAGGCGTTGAACTCGTTGAGTTGATGCTCAATGAATTCCTCTGAAATATACCTCTCTCGAAATCGTTCCTCGAACAGTTCCCATGACACGTCTTCAATGTCCATGGTCAATTGCGGCAGGAGCATCTTCCACCATAGAAGAGAACTCCCCTTCAATTGAAATACCACCATGTGGACCTTCATGTTGGAGGCATAGTCGCGAAGTGCAAAACACATTGCCATATTCTCCAACCATGCCTTGACGACTGCATCATCTGGGGCACCAAAGAACTAGGGAAATTTGACCTTCTCGAGTTCACAATGAATGATACCAGTACCAACCAAAGCACACGGTGGACCCTCAGGGGGTGTCGACGCCCTGGCCTCATCTCTGTTCAAACAGCTGATCAGTGCCTCAGACATCCACTGAAAATACCTCATCATCCCAACCACATCACCCACCGCTATCTTCTCCTTCCTGACAACCTGTTTGTCTCCCTGGGGTTTAGACCCCTCAGGCATGGATGTTGTTGGAGGTGTCACGCCTCCTCCCCTAGCACCCCATCATCTGCCTCTGCAACATCCTCTAACCATGATTACCTGCACGAATACAAGTCAACTTAATTAGCAACATTATAATCAAATATCATATCACTAAAAGACGTAGTGATCCCGAGTTGTGGGTTGAACCCGCTCTGATACCATATGTAACGACCCCTTCGTTACGACTACGAGTGAAGTAGAAGGTGATTTTTTTTTTTTTTAAATAGGACGACAACAACGATTACAGCTAAACAACACATCTGACAACAAGTGCCACGCCCGCAGAACATGCAACATACAACTATGACTCCACGCATTGGCACAAGAGCAACTGGGTGAAACATGCGTAGAACAACAAGGAGAGACGTCTACCCACCTGATGCAAACAAGACCACGCCTACAAGCTAAGGGACAACATCCCCCTCCCGACACAATGACCTTAACGACCAATGACTAGAACCTCAAGGCGCATGGCCCAAACACATGAAGGTGTTCAACCCATGCGCCAAAAGCAAACTTACAATGTTCAACAACACTCACATGGAAGGTACCAACTCCGACCAAGTTATCATTCGTCGCTATCCAATAGGGAGTGCCATGATCCCCTCATCAAGAATCATGTCATCCCCATGTGATAGACACATCAATAACCTTGGCACAACATCACCTAATGGGACCAAGGACTCAAGAAATCCAACGTGCTAGGAGCTGAAGCAACTGAAAAGAATACTACGCCTAAACCCCAAGCAACCGACCGACAAGACTCCAGGTAACGTTACTCAAGGGAAATGTGCAACTGTTACATGACTTCGCCAACACCCTAACACCATAATCTGTTAAACAAGACGTCTAAGTGCGAAGGCACGATCTATTAACCAGCTACTAAGGTCATAAAAGTTGTCAAGAGATAAACTAGATTAGGTACTTAACAACATCGAGATGCGCAGATTAAAAATTACCCACTACCCATTAAATTAAGTGATCTATTGATCTACGCTAGCTGCTCAAAATGATCGACTTGCTGCCTAAATTAACTAATCTAGATTAATCAAATTTAACAATATATAACAACATTACAATAACAATATCTAACACTATTGATATAACACCATTAACACATATTAAGATATAGCACGTTGTCTAACAATATTAGAAATAATAATGTTTAATACGTTGTCTAAAAATTCCATTCGGTGGATGTTCTCTATTCTATTAGATAAACACGTTGTGCTTCAATTATATATTAATTATCATTAAGTATCTCGGTGCGATCAATTCGCTACCGCAAGGCTGGCCAATTAAAGGTGGAAGAATTTACTTTGTGCATAATGGTGGAGGAAACACAACCAAAAAGTGTTGTCAGGCGTACAATGCTGAGCGAAAAAAGGGAGTTCAATGCTGAGAGACATTCTATCTTTTAAAAGGGATATTATGTCTATGTTCTGGCAGTCCAGCATTGAAGGCTAAAAATATAATGCCAAGCGAATTTCCTGCATACATCTAGGTGAAATTCTAGCAAGTTAAGGCTTACAATAGTGTTGAGTAAGCCCCTTTAGAATGCATCCAGTGGGTAAGTATTTGTTGATGAATAGAAGGCAGTTTACTTACATGAAAGGGAGAAATTACACTCTACATGACTATTGTATTAGCTATAACTCATAAATCGTTCTAACTATGATATCTTTCTAGAAATCAATCTCTCTCTGAAACATTATATCATTATGCAGAATACAAAAATAATTATACAAAAAAAATCACTATCCAGGTTATTGTGGTCTTTTAACTCTGTGCAAGGCGGTCTACCAACAATTGATATTGTTGGAAATTAAGGGGGGTGATTCAACACGGATCTAGGGACTCTCTCAAACAAAAAACTGACTCCACCAATGTTACCAAAATATAACTCAAACACTCAGACGAACGTTGTCATACACTGTTATATGTAGCTTTAAAACTCAATGTATTAAACCTTCAGAGGAAGTATTCCAATCGCTATCTCAATGACAATACCATAATCAGAGGGTTGGGTAAATAAATAACTGAATTAAATGTTTAGAAGTGGATCGTTGTGTAAGTTCAGATGAATTCGTGAGTGCTATCATCAATCATTGAGGGTTTTCAGAAGGAATCGTGCGTGTTATCCTCAAAATCGCTTGGATATTTTTTAAAAGAATTTAATTCGGGTTCTATACCAAAGCCAGGGAAGAATACTAAACATTATAACATAAGCATGCCGAACCTATAAACTCAACCTCTAGAACACTTCTCGCATAGTCCATAGATTTAAAAGATAAATGCTAAGTCGTGGTCAACCCAAGGGGCAATTCGCTGTCGAATACCATGGGATTCATTATCTGAATTGGTGATATAATCATTGTATAACTGAGAAGGCAACTACTGTATTTTACCTTACTGTGCTACCTTCATAAAATCACCAATAACTGTAATAGCAATAAAAATAAATAAACGAAAAGCATTTAATAAATAAAAACACAGGCATGTAAACAAAATCAGAATCGAAGATTGAACTAACTGCAGGCATATAAAAATGAATTGGAATCGGATTTTTAAACGGAAATGCAGTTAAAATGTAGGTTGTAAAAACACACCCAGTATATACAACAATGCACCACCATTTAGGCACAGTAAACACAAATACTTTCGAGTAAAACATGTCGTTGTTAAGAGTAAAAAGGTGCAAACATTCAAGGTAAGTTTTCGTTGTAATTCAAGGAATATATTTACTGTCCTTTCAGTGAAAGAAAAAAGAAATGCAATCCAAAATAAATAGATGCGTTGTCATTAAAATCACAAAGAAGGAAGATGAACAACACATAAGGGTTTCAATCGCAAGAAGGCGCAATGACCATCAATCAACCAAGAACAATCAAAAGGGGTATACGGTTGGAAAAAAGCATCCTTCGCTTGTCATCCACGCACAGAAAAGAAGGGCATTAGAATCTATAGGTCGTTGTGCACCGAAGTGACGACTGTCGATTCGGCTCTTGGACGACTGCTCAAGCGTGGACTGATGAACTAGGGATGAGGGCGAAGACCAGGCATAAAACCTTCATAAAAATCAATTAAAACCAACAGGACAGTCACAACATCAAGGATCGAATGCCAAGGAAATCAAGTCAAGTAGCAAGCTTAAGTCTATGGGGGAAATTAAGTTCTCAATTAAAATGATAAGTCAAACACCTTCTTTACACAGTTAAAAGTACAGAATTGAAAGCATAAAGTCAATAATAATCTACCATGCAGAATTAAAGTAAGCGTACCATAGCCCAAGTCGTCCGCTCTGAGTCATTGTCCTGCGCTCTCCGTCCATCTTCTGCTTGTCGACCGATGAGACTTCACCGGTACCTCCCAGCCAACGCTATGGGTTCTCTTCTTCCCCCTTATCCCCCCGAGATACAAAGGGGCCATGCACACTAAACCAGAGAATAACTAGCTCCTAGCTCGCTTCACAAGGCTGAGCTACCACTCCTCACCAAGCTGGGTATCCCAACTCCCACAAGCTAAGTCAGTCAAGTTTAAAATTCTGCACTGTAACGTTACACATAACATAAGAGATCCATCATCCTCCTCCTCACTCCTTTATATAGAGTTTCTAACTCATCTCTTTCCCAATTTCCCATTTAATTTATTGTTCAAAAATTTAATTCAGAAAAATCCTCCCCGTACATGTGTCACCCATCCCCTTCGTTGCACCAGAAAATTATTTCATTAATTATTTAATTACTCCTATTTCCATCACCCACCTAAAAACATTCCTAGAATCACTCCTAGGTGTCCCCATATTCCCTTACACATTTTAATGACTTACCCCCTTACTAATTTACTAGTTGAGTTCAATTTAGAAAGTTCTTAAATGCAAGATACCTTACTAAGTTAGTCATTCTTCTTTTTCCCTTATGTTTTCCTTTCTCTTTATGTTTCCCCCTTTTTCCTTAGTTTCCTAATTCTTTTAAATTTCCCTCTTTCCCTTTTCATTTAAAACTCAAATTGACAAGTGTAGAAAATTATATTTTTCCCCTTTTTCTTTTTAATTAATAAATTTTTAATTAGCATAAGAAAAAAAACAATTAATACCCCTTTTTAAATTTTATCCCCCAAAATATTTTTATAAATTAATTGAATTTCTTACCCCCTTCACGTCACATGAGTAATGATTATTATTATTATTATTTATTTATTTTTGTCAAATATATAATTTTTTATCACAAGTATCACTTAGACCTAGATTTTATTTTCCTAGGTTGGGCGACATTTTTAGGGAAATTTTTTTAAATCTTTCTCATCGCATTATTTGTTCTAAGGTCATCTAGGCTTATTCATTTATTAGTTAACAACATGACATGCCCTTTAGGACGCACAAGGTGCTCCAAGGGTGCCACTCACCTCATTATGTTTCCCTTGTGCGACGTGTCCTTCAAGACACACTAAGTGCTCCAAGGGTGCCACTCGCCTCTTTCCATTTTTCTTGCGCGATGTGCCCTTCAGGATGCACTACGTGCTCCAAGGGTTCCACTCGCCTCTTGATAGACTTGGTAGACATGAAAAACCCCTGGAGTCAATACTCCACCAGGTGATCTTGTGGGAGACTAAGGGCCTCTAAGGAATAAGGCCCCTGCCTTATTGTGTGCCCCTTAGAATCATCGTGAGTGACTGTCGCAGTTTTCCCTCACGACATCGTGGGTTTTCTCAAACTAGGTAATTGTTAACCTACAGTTTGAGCCATGGCGGGAGTGCTAGTAGGTTGTGGCAGGGTTGTTGTCCACACCTCTCCCTCAACATCTCTAGTAGTCGTGTGCGACCCCTCTACTCCACATGTGAGTCCGGTCGACAAGTTATCGTCAGCCTGCATCATCAATGAATCATGTCAGAAATACAATCAATCATCATAACATCTAATCAAATGTGCATATGTCATATCAACAATAATAAAAACCCAATAGTCCACTCCCTGACTCGATCCAGAGTCCAAGGGGTTTCGTTGATGCCTCTTCATCCTCGAGGTCCAAAATCCTGCACACTCAGGAAAACCAAGTCAATAACACATGTCTATGTCAATATAGCAACATAACATGTCATCAATCCATAACGCCTCATAAACATAATCAACGACCAATAGTATAATAATCTGGATCACTTGCAAGCAAGTGTCCTCAAATAATAAGTTTGCTCAGTGCGCGCAAGAGTGAGATGTTACAAAATCCCAACTAGTCTTCCAATTGATGAATTTGGAAAGAAAAATTACTACAATAATGCAAGATATATGAATTCCATTCAAGGATGACTTGTAGACACAAAAATTTTCAAAGTAATGGAGTTGGAATCCACAAAGTAAATATGGGAAAAACTGGAAAAAAATCATAAAGGAGACGAGAAAGTAAAGTTGGTCAATCTTCAAGCTTTCATAATGCAATTTGAAATCCTAATAATGAGTGAAGATGAAAATGTCGCGGGCTTCTTTCTCAGAGTAGATGAGATTGTAAACACTATGAAAGGTCTAGGTGAGAAGATTGAAGAAGCTATAGTAGTTTAGAAGGTTATGAGATCTCTTCCCTCAAGACTTGATGAAAAGGTTTATGCTATAGAATAAATGCATGAACTGGATAAATTGACTATGGATAGGCTCCATGAAATTATAATTGCTTATGAGATTAATATGAGGAAAGAATAGCTAGATCAACGGATACAGTCTTCAAGGCATCATTCAAATCAACACAATCTCAAGATCACAATTCATGAGAACATTTCTCAAAAGAAGAAGAAGAAGAAGCCAACTTTGCAAGGAAACTGAAGAGGGGCTACGAAAAATATAAAGGTGTGTTACCATTCAAATGATTTCATTGTGGTAAAGTTGGTCATTTTGCATTAAATGTCCTTTCAAACAAAACAACACTGAAAAAGAAAGAAAAGGAAAGGATAAACCTAGGGAGAAAAAGTCTTATAAAAGGAACATTTTTTATTTAAAAGAGGATAATAGCATCTCTTGAGACACTGAAAAAGAAAAATATGATCCAGATACAACTCTACATGAAAAAAAACTCATGGATCTGGAACAACACAATTCTAATCAAGAAAAAATAGACACAAAAGAGTGTGAAGTTGTAGTAGACATGGAATGGGAACTTATTAGTGCTCTAGAAGAAATCTCCTGACTCAAGAAAAATAGTAAACTAAGAAAAGAAAAGTTACAATTTTATAAAGAAAAAGACAAAGAGATTAATAGAGATATAGTATTATTAAAAATCCATCTAGAAGAAGCCAAACGAAGGGAAGAAATATTTATAAATTGGATAAAAGAAAAAGAGAACATTTGTGACAAACTAGAAGCAAAAATACTTGCGTTCAGAAGGGATCTAGAGAAATACAAAACTCAAATGAAATTCATAAAAGGATCTAAAAATATATATAACATTCTCAGAAATTAGAGATCACCGGATGACAAGACAGGGCTAGGATATAAGGAAAGTATGAAAATTGTCAAAAGAGAATCAAACACCAACATGCCAACTAGTGAGAAACCTATAAGTTATATATATGATATCAAGGGTCAGCTTAACAAGTCAAAATATAATAAGTAGTAAGAAATGGACCATCCCAACTATGAAGCAAGGAAGCAACATGTGCATGAATCCTATCAAAACAACATACAAAGAACGATTCATACAAGTAAGATTTTCATTCCAAGGCATCCAAAATTTTTCTTTGGATAATGTTTCTCTTGTGGAAATTTGGACATAAAATTGTGAGGTGTTGGAATTTTAAACATAACAGAAATATAGGAATGAAATTCAATAAACCTTGAATGGCTATGTATCAAAATTCCTTCAATAGTGCCTTCTCTCCTCTACCAAATGACCTCGAATTCCACATATGCAACAATTTTGGACACAATGAAAGTGAATGGAGAAGCAATATGTTGCCTATTTATAAACAAGATAGACAAGAATATTTTACCAAGATTTGGAGGAAGAAAAATAAAAACCAAGAAAATTGTGGATTGGCTCTATATGCCAAAAATCAAGAAAATCAATGGTATATTGATAGTGGTTTCTCCAAGAACGTCATAGTAGACAAGAGTAAATTTGAATTCCTAACTAAAGAAAAAGGTGGTAATGTTACCTTTGGAAACAATTTTTCAGTTGTAATTAGAGGAAAATGAACTGTTATACTAGATGAAGATAAGAAGGGAAAGACCAAAGCATATAATGCATTGTATGTAGATAGTCTAAAACATAACTTGTTGAGTGTAAGTCAAATGTGTGACCAAGGACACAATGTTCTCTTTCATTCAAAAGTTTGTAAAGTAATAGATGCAAATATAGGGAAGATTGTTGTAAAGGTAGTTGGAACTTCAGGGAATGTATATGTTCTAGAAGAAGGAAATGAAAAATGTTGTATTGGTAAAACTGATGAGAGTTGGACTTGGCACAAAAATCTAGGTCATCTTAGTTTTGATTATCTTGTTAAGTTGGGAAGAAAGGATGTTGTACGAGATATGCCTAGAATTTACAAACCTGAGAATGTTGTATGCAAGTCATGTCAATTTGGAAATCAATCAAGAGTTCAATTCAAGGCAAGAGAACACTCCACCAATTGACCTCTTGAGCTAATTCATACATATCTTTGTGGCCCCACTAGTACATAATCACCTCGAAGTGAAAGATATTTAATTTTGCTGATTGATGACTATACCTAAATGACTTGGGTTGGATTCTTGAAGCATAAATATGAGGTTTTTGAAAAATTTAAAATCTTCAAAGCATAGTTTGAAAATGAAAATGACTTAAAAATAAAGTGCCTTGGATTAGACAAAGGAGGAGAATTCGCATTTGATGAATTCAACGGTTATTTTGAAAAGCATGGGATCAAGAGACAATTTTTTGTTGCCAAAACCCCTCAGCATAATGGAGTAGTAGAAAGGATGAACAAAATATTTCAAGAAATGGTCAGGGCCATGCTTGATGAATCAAAAGAACCCAAAACCTTTTGGGGAGAAGTTGTTCAAACTGTTGTTAACATTCTTAATAAAGAGCACTGTTACACACCAAAATGTCACACTTAAGTGTCGCACCTATTTACACCTAAGTGTCACAAGTGTCGTGTTTACCTTACTAAGTGTCCCATGCACTTTGTCAAGTGCCGTATGCACCTTACTAAGTTTCACATGCACTTTACAAATTGTTGCAACACCTTGACACCATGAAAGAACATTTGTCACAATGCCTAGTTAGTGTGGAGGAGAAATTTATCATATGAAGGTCAAAATACTATGTGCACATAAATTATTCATTATTATTCAAAAAAGGAAATTAAGTTAGTGTGAGAATCCACCTCACATTTAGTTTCTTAATCTGAAGGAGAAGTTGAGAGTCTCATGGATGGTTGATATATTTTCTCAAACCAAAATCCTAATTTGGTGGATCTTGAGAGATATTTCCTCCTTAAAATCCTTGAGAGATATTTTCTCCCTTAAATCCTTAAGAGATATTTTCTCCTTAAAAATCTTGGAGATCCCAATTTAGTGGATTTAGTGAGTGATATTCTCCATGGTGGTTAAGCCTCCCAATCCTATATACTGAGAGCATTTCCATGGTGAAGGGGGGAAGGAATTCATTTGAAGTATCATCATTTTGATCTCAATACATTCATGCAAGGGTTGTACTGGAGAGCTTGGAGAAAATTGTTACAACATCACAGTTGATTTGTAAGTGCCTTCGTATTGGATTTCCATTGATATCAATTGGGCCTATTCCTTTCACTATGTTGTTCATGATATTGTCTATGCTTAAGTTAAATCAAGTATAGATAGATTTAGTTCTTACCTAACAAGATCTAGTAGAAGTAGAAAGATTTGGTTGCATCTTATTTTGCAGGTCTCTTTGATCGCTGAGAGAATTTGAGATAGACATTAGTTAGGGCCCTCTAGACAAGATGATTATGAAATGGGATAAAACTAGATAGAATCAGAATGCGAATGCAAGATTATAGTTGTACATCTCTCAACAAACATGATATTTACAAGTTTATTTCCCCTATGTGGAAGCTCATCCTCCAGCGTTGAATCAAAGTTGAATCAAATGCCATAGAAATATGGCACTTCTACCCATGATAACTGTAGACTAATCTATTCACATAATAGAACCTGGAAGGTATTGTTTAAGCGCTACTTCAGAACCCGAATGCCTTCTGTACAGGGTGCGATTTCGAGTCAGAAGATTGCAAGCATCGACAATCCTAGAAGGAAGTAAGGACAGTAATGAGAACAAGAATTTAATAGAATCCCAAATAACAAATTAGATTAAAATCCAAGACAATATTTATGCTACAGAAATATAATATCTATGAATTCTCAACATCACTTAACTTGTGATCTGGATCGGTCGTGTCATCCACGCGGTTGAGGAAGACATCCACAGACTGGAAGGGAGGAGCGTATCAAGGTCGATTTGATGGGTACCCTCGCAAAACTAGGGGTCCCATCTTTAGATCGCTATAAACAATTCTTTAACCATGATTACTAGAAATAATGGAAATGATTAAAATATGCAGAGATTATACACTAGCATTGTATAGAAATTGCAGAACCATTACAACCATAAGACTTCACCCTTGCCACTGTAACAAAATATATGTTGACGACCAACAATAATAGACAACGAGTTCAACAAGAAATCGGGGTGCCAGAAAATAAAACCCTATCGTCTTCCCTTTTATAAAGATGAGGCAACAATCCTTTTAAGTTTCCTAACGACCATGTGTCTCTGGATGAGCATAGGGTAAAACCTCTCAGGGAATTCTTTTAAAGACTCAAAATATTATTAAGGCATAGTAAAACCATCACTGTACATCAGACGCGTTGAGCCATAGTTAGGGAAACCTTGAATAAATCTATATCATGTACAAGTAATAAAGAGAACCTACAAGGAAATGCGGTTGATATACTTAGAATACCAAGACCCCTTACGGTGAGGTCGGGAGGTGGAGTATAAAGGTTCAACGCAGAGGAACACAACCTTTTCCTACAGAAAGTACAAAAAGATATCAACCATTAGAAAAATGACTATTACCCACTGGAGAACTGAGCCCACCCTCGACGAAGAACCCTCGTAAAATTAATTATTAACACAGAATTACAACTTTCGGCCATGACGTTATTCCACAGAAAATTTCCAAGATTTAAACACTTAGGGTTCAAGAAGATAATTCTTCAGTTACATATCAGATGGAGGTGGGGAAAACCATGAAGCGACAGAACCCGGTTTCAATCGACTTTGCCTCTAATACAATAGTCTAACCTCCTACTTAAAAGCCTTTACAGAACAAACAACAAGTATTTTCTAATACATCAGAGTCTGGGAGGATACCGACAGAGCCTACGTATCATTACTAGACGATGTAACCACGTAGGATAAAGAATGAATAACCACTGTAGAAGAATGCTTACCTTGTAAAGGCTCCAACTAGTATTTCTCTGGATGCTCCTTTCATCAACGCGAGCCCCAGCTCCTCGATGGCTGGTCACTACATCAGGCCGAAGAGTAACAGAGGTCGTTTGACCATTTTCTTTGTGTAAAGACAGGGATAGGAATTGACAAAACAAACAATGGAAAACCCCTAATGAGTTGAGTAATGGCAATGAGCAGAGATCCGTGCCGAGGCCATGTGATCGATGCAAGGTGGCAAGAGTGCAGTGGGCACGAAGGCCAAGCACTAGCCCAAGGAGTACGCCACTAGTTTATGTGTTTAATGTTGCAGGTAGGGACTTAAAGTTTGATAGTACACCCCCTACCACCTTACATAACTGTTAGTTATGGAGAAGAAAAAGTGCAAACCGGTTAGGTTTGGAGCGCACATCCTTTTTCATTCTAGTTATATTTTACTTCTTACTATAGCCTGGTAAACGTTTAGATTCGGTTAGTTAACATGTAGTCGAATGAATAGTAACTGGGACCCTTTGCGAAAGTCTCATTGCTCGAGTATTAACACTTGTACCAAAAATCACCACGATATTAACAAACGATCATGAGTGTTAAGGGTAATGTATTTTACACTATGGGATTTGCGCAAATAAGAAAGGGTCCTATAGTTTACAAAAGAAAACACCATGTGCTCTAGAATGAGGACCAAAGGAACTTAAGCCCTAGGTAGTAGTTTCACCCTCTCTCTTATGGAGTTTAGAGTTATTATGTCATACTACATATGTGGACCTAGCCAAGAAGTGGCAAGACCTTTTTTTGGATGTCAAGGGGGTAGTGAAACATCTCTGTCACGAAGATTATGATTGTTAGAAAGTGTTCTCTTTTAAAATCAATGATAAATTATAGTAATCTTATAAAGAGAATTTTTTTTTATTATTGTAAAATATGGGAAACATTACATATGGTATCAAAGCAAAGGTTACAACACTTGGACCTTGAATAGGGCCAACTTAATTTCTCAGCACATATTTATGTCTATGTAAAACTAACAAACCATTATTGTTACAAACATAAAACTCTTTTTTGTTCTGTGTTAATCATGGCAGCCCAGGATGAAGCAGAAATCAGACTTAAAGAGAATCCTGGACAAAGACCTCCTGAATATCAGAGACAAAACAGTGACAAAAGCTCACTTACCGAAGTTCTGGAAACGATGAGAAATCTCATTGTCGAGTTGTAGTTTTTCTAAAAAGACAATGAGAAACTGAAAAAAAGCATAGTAGGAACAGAAGGAAATACATTAAGTCTTGTTGCGAAGTATAGTGACAAAAAAAACCCCAAAGTATGATAACCAGGAATAAGAGGTTAGTAAAAGGGCCTCCAATAATTATGTTCCTAAAGAAGAGAAAGGGGACAACTCATCTGAAGTTACACCTCCAACTAAAGATAAAACAAAAACAGACAGAAAAAGGAAACAGGAGGATCACCTTGAGGGAGAATTTAAGAAAATCAAACCATCTACATTTGATGGGGAATCCAGAATAGGGGAGGAAGATAAAGCATGGTTATTAGACATCAAGAAGTATTTCCATATATACAACTATTCCAACAATATGAAGGTTAGAATGGCCATCTATAATCTGAAAGGAAAAACCAGCATTTGGTGGCAAGACATGAAATTGGCCAAGGGCCTAAAAGAGAAACAAATGGAATGGTTAGACTTAAAAAAATACTTTAATAAACAGTAGCTATCTGAAAGTTACTATGAAATAAAAAAAAAAAAAGCATTTTATGACCTACGTCTTGGTCAAATGGCTATGGAAGATCTGATAAACAAATTCCTAGATTACTAAGGTCTATACCTTATATCTGAGAGGATAAAGTGAAAATCCAACGGTTCCTAATATGTTTACCACATTCCTGCAAGGACAGAATCAAATTTGATAATCCCAAGTCCTTGAGTGAAGTATTCAGGGAAGCCCGGATGTGTTACGACCAATACAAATAGCGGACATAATTTCCCAAGGCTTGGAAAGACAAGAAACAAGACAGAATGAATCAATGGAAGAAGGGATACCAACCAGCTCCTTATCGAAACACAGCAAAAATATTTCCAAGGAAAGATTTTCACTCCAACAATCCAAACATGCAAGGAAGTGGTAAACCGGTAAATCTGGGAACAAGTAAGTTTGGGGACACCCCCGTGAACCGTTAAAATGTTGGGAATGTGGAGAAACTCATCTAAGGAGGAACTATCCACGTTTGATTTCAGCAAACATAACTATTGTTCATAATTTATAGGAAGCCTCTACAGTAGGGGATGTAGGCATAAGCTTACATCGGATGATTGCAGCCATGGATGGCCAGCAAGATGACCACCAGTCCTCTGTGGTGGAAATTGAAGGTAAAATCAATATCACCCGAATTCTTGTTTTAATTGATCCTAGAGCTACATTAAGTTATATCACTCCTGGTATATTGGAATCAAATAAACTTAAGAAAATAAGACATGCAAAATCTTGGCTGGTATAACTAGCAACATGAACAAAAATAAAAGTTGTCGACTTTATTTCTAATTATGAGTTTAGTTTATGTGGTCAAAACATAAAGACAAATATGTGTTGGACACACCTACCACACTTAGAGAGGGGGGGGGTGTGAATGAGTGTGGGGCTTTTTTTCCCAAAACTTTCATGTTACATAAAACTCCTTAGTTAAAATTCAACACTTACTCATTACTCATTGTTTTCATTTACAATCAGTTAGATGTGAATACATATCAACAACATATATCAGCAATATATCATCAACAAATCATCTCCACAAGGAACACAAAGAACACAAGATGTATGTACAACTTTTCTTTTATTATGGACTTCAATCCAGGGGTTTTTTAGCAACAACTGAATAGAGTACAACTCTATATGAAAGACTCACCTTACATTCTCATCAAATGAGATGAGGCAACAATCCTCAACAGATATCAATCTGTACCATAAACAAGTGCGTCAACCTGTGCCAAACAACCTGTAATCGACATGTACCATAAAAAAGTGCATCCAACCATGTACCAAGTATATACCAATCACGTGTCAACTAATCATCAACAATGAATCATCAATATGTACCAACATCATCAACTATACACCTCATGT
>SNQJ01S0193993.1:10034-25387 GCA_010110895.2 Picea sitchensis
TGATACAGTAATATGATTCTTTCCCATAAAGCTATTTCCACTTTATTGTATAATTCCTTGATCATATACATAGATTGAATGTTGAATAGATTGTGCTTTCTTCACTTTGGTTGGTTTGTGTTGTCTTG
The DNA here is from genome assembly GCA_010110895.2 of Picea sitchensis. Classification (NCBI taxonomy): domain Eukaryota; kingdom Viridiplantae; phylum Streptophyta; class Pinopsida; order Pinales; family Pinaceae; genus Picea; species Picea sitchensis. Next base: position 10,163 of record SNQJ01S0193993.1, read on the forward strand.
GTCTTGGCTGCACAAAAGCACTGGAGCGAAGTGGGAGCAACAAAGACCATAGGAAGAGATTATAAGGTGTGTAACTTATTATTGCCTCCTAGTTAATTCAATGGTTAAAATCTAGGGAAAGAGTCATGTTCTATCTTGCTTTGTTCTAGATCCAGGTGGATCTAGGGAGATCGGTTTGTGTTCGGACTTACGGATTTATCCAATAACAATGGTACAGCCTCGATCCACTTTGTGAAGTAGTCTATGGCCGTAAGGATCCATTTATGTTGGCCCGAAGAGGGAGGATGTATTTCACCAATTAATTCTAGCCCCCATTGTTGGAAAGGAGATACAACCGAGATGGGTTTCATTAGGAGTGGCAAAAGCTTCCTTTTACCTTCAAAAATCTAACAATGGTGGAAAGAAGTAATATTCTGGTGAATGTCAGCAAACAAAGTAGGATAGTAAAATCCATCTCTCAGAATCTTGTTGGTTGTGGTCTTCCATCTCAAGTGCCCACCACAGTCTCCTGCATGAAAATCTTGAAGAAATTTGTCAGCTTCATCTTTTAACAAGCAATTAAGCAAGATACCACCAGGATATTTCCAATAGATATTTCCTTCCAAAATACAAAATTTCAATGCTTTCAATTTAATAAATCTCTCTTTGTTCTTAGTCAAACCTAGAGGAGCCTGTAAATTGTGGAGTACAAAAATTAGGTCTACATACAAAGGGGATTTTAAGAATGCCTCTTTTATGTTTGGAGCCGCCTGCTATTCCGGTCCGTTTATTGCAGCCAAAATTTTTATATCTAAAGCATGAAAATTAGACTCAACCATTAGTTTGGCCAAACCCTGTCCTTTGACCAATTTTGTATGTTTTATTTCAATGTTGTATACCTGAATAACCGCAATCCATTTTCCTCTTCTGCCATCCAGATTATCCCGGGTTAGGATATCCTTAACCACTGTGTTTGGGACATATGCAATTGTGTGAGAGTGGAGAATATAGACCCTAAAATATTTTATATACTTTACCAAAGAGAAGGCTTGTTTCTCCATAATGTTATAGTTCAATGTTGTGTCTCTTAAGGATTTACTGAAAAAAAATATGGTTTGCTCGTACCCTTCACTGTTTTTCTGCAACAATATCGCTGCTATAGTGTGCTCAGATGCGAAGGAGAAGACGTAAAAAATTTTGGTATAGACTAGGATAATCAGAACTAGAGCTTTGGTGAGAGCATGTTTCACTTGCTTGAATGACTATTTGGACTCAACATTCCATTTGATTTTGGTGTCCTTTTTTAACATATTGGTGATATTCTTGAGAAGATCAGCCAAGTTTGGTATGAATCTTCTAAGGAAATTTATTTTGCCAATGAAAGATTGTAGTTCTTTGAGGTTCCTAGGGTGTTCCACCTTCTGGATGGATTCTATCCTACTGGTATCTATTTTAATTCCATCTTTTGAGATTATGTGTCCCAGTAGTTTGCCCTCCTCTAACCCAAAGAGGATTTTCTTAGAATTCAATGAAATCCCAAATTTCCTACACTTCTCAAACACACGTTTGAGGTGGAGTAAATGTTCTTCGTCAGATTTGGAGTAAATAGTTACATCATCCAGATAAATGACTATAAATTTCACAGTCTTGTCCACAAAGGCAATATCCATTGCTCTTTGGAAGGTAGCCCCAACGCTCATCAGACCAAAAGGCATCTTCACATACATGAAGGCTCCCCATGGTGTGGTAAATGTTGTCTTCTCTTGATCTTCCGGATGGACCAGAACTTGGTTGTAACCAAAGAAACCATCCAATAAGGAGATCCTCCTAGATTTGACCACCTTTTGTAAAATGTGGTCCATTTTGGGCAAAGGGTAATTGTCTTTGAGGGAGACTTTGTTCAGATTTATGAAATCTATATAGAGTCTGATATCGCCAGTTTTCTTCCTGGTTGGAACTAGGTTAGAAACCCATTTGGAAAATCTCAAGGGGACTATAATCTTGGCATCATACATATTTTTTATTTCTTTCTCTATCAAGGGAAGCAACTTAGGATTAATTCTCCTAAGTTTCTATCTAAAAGGTTTGTGTTCTTATTTTATGGGAATCTGGTGATGTATGATACTTGTGTCATGGGATTTTAAGTCCTCATAACCCCAAGCAAAAACATCTATTTATTCCTTAAAAGGTGCAATGTATTTTCTTTTTTACTCAGGTGGCAGGGATTTAGATAGTTTTACCATTTTTGGGTTTTCTTCTGTTCCTATGTTGCAATCTTCAACCTCTTTACAACTAGATTCAATTTTAGGTTTTTTGTCCACATCGTTAAAATCAAACAAATCTTCCAACAGAACTAAACCTCTAGGTAATACATTATTTTTGAATTGCAGAATCTCAGAATCTACATCATTTTCATTGAATTCTTCAACATCTATTGTATTTACACTATTATTCTCAAAAGTAGATTTATTTACAATTTCGTTACCATTTTCTAAATCTATGTTTGTACATTCAAAATCATTTTTACATTACAGAAAATCTTCAATTTGATCATCATTTCCAAATACCTACCAATATCTGATGTTGTCAGGAACGGTGGGTCTGCACTTCACCTCCACTGTGTACTTGAAAGTGGGATGAAAAGGGATTTTACAGGTAGTTGCTGACGTAGCCAATCCATCTGCGAGTATATTTTGGCCCCTAGGCATCACCTGCAAGTCAACCTCAGTTAAGCATTGAGGAGCATCTAAAACAAAATTCCTATAGGCTCTAATTCTGGGATGTTTTGCTGCATACTCACCTTTGATTTTCTTGATAATCAATTCAGAATCACCCCTTACCATTATCTTCTTAGCACCAACCTTCTTCAACAATTTCAGGCCGCACATTAAAGCCTCGTACTCAGCTATGTTGTTAGTACATTGGAAGTTCAATTTATAGGAATGATTCTCAGAGTATTTTGATCTGTGGTTATGCATCCACACTCCCGCTCCAGCCCCTTCTTTACTCATAGCACCATCGAATTCCATACTTCAAAAGTCCGCTGGAAATTCCTCACTTTCTTCAATCATGGGGTTTCTTACTTCGAAAACTGCTTTATCATCCTTTGGATTAGGTACATCATCCTCCAGTTGTGAGATTTGTTCTTCAAAATCATCGGTGTTATATAGAATGAAAGAATCCAGGTCAGAGTGCACGGATTACAATGGGTAATTATGTGGCTTTTCCTGACTACTGACCATATACTTCATCAGTGTTTCCCTATAAAGTCTTCTCTATTGACCGAAAACTGGAATGGTGGCGTAGGACATATCGAGCTGCAGGGTTCCTCTCAATTTATCTCCCCAAGACCTTGACAACAACATCCCATACTTGGGGAGAATATTTTCCATGACGATGTCCATCACCAAACTCTTCACTGTGATTTGAACCAAGGTGATGCATAAGTCTTTAATCATGCCTATACATTTGACCTTGTTGGAGTCAAAAGAATGAAAATCTTTGTAGGGTCTGGTGACCTCGAGTCCCAACTTTTCCATCACAACTTTGGGCATTAGGTTGTGAGAGGCGCTCGAATCTAGCATAGCATTGTGTAATATCAGATCATGGATATTTAGGCTGATGTAAAAAGGGGCCACAATGCCATTATCAGTTTGACCATCAAATTCAGGAACGAACAGGAGCTCTGGTCGATCATCGACAAGGTTAATAGTGTAAGAGTGGTGTACAGATCCGACATTCAAGACTTTGGTACCTATATCGGGTTCGATGCTTAAATATTTTATCACCTAAGACCTGTAAGTGTTCTTGTTCATCAGCTCAGAGAGAGGAATGGGAATCTTCGATTTTGCTAGTTCCCCTTCAAGGTTGAAAGGAGCAGTGGCTTTGTTTAAACCTTGTACTTCTGATTTATCGATAAAAAATTTGTGAGAAGGCACACTTGTTTGAGTGGTTGATGAAAATTATGTCCGACTTGTTCTCTTAATAATTTCTAGAGTTTTTTGCACGAGAGATTCAACGTCATTCCTCCCAGGGGTTTTCTTGGGAAGGTTTTCAGAGGTTTTCTTGGTTTCAACAGCCTTCTTTGGAGAGTTCTCTTTAGTCTTCTTACTCCACAAGTTATACTGCCTATGAACCTCCATTATAGCATTCTCAAAGGCTTACTGTTCTATTTTCTCAGCTTCCTCATTTACCTCTGTTTGTGAAAGGAGAAACATTTCATGTTCTTCCTGGGTGAGGAAAATAGATTCATGATCGTGATCATGATCACCCATTAGATTTATATGAGTATCATCAAACTCCTCAATTAATTCCTCCCCATAATCAACATAGTTTTCCTAGAGAGGTGGTCTAATCTGTTGATTAGGTCCCCTTTGTTCCCGTTGATCTCTAGGATCCCTCTGTCTAATCTGAGGTGGATTTCTTTTAAAGTTCGGGTTCCTGATTTGAGGGGCAACTTGGTTCTCTCTAGGTGGGTTCCTATTAGTCATGGTGAGTCTCTCCATTATTTTCTCCATATCTTTGGTGAGAGATTCTAATTTGGCATCTGATGAGGAAGTAGAAGGTTCTTCTTTGATGGTAACCCTCTTTTCTGTTCTCTGCTTGGCCCTTCTGGCCAAAATATTTTCTTCTACACTGACAAAACTTCTTTGCATGTCTTCCAGAGTTACTGTGTTTCATTCCATCAATTGATATGACATGTCGGCATCAAAACCATTAGGGAACTTTATTAACGCCAAACCTTATGGTGGTTTGATTTCAGTCAGGATAACATTGTATAAATTGTTGAAATGAGTGTAGTAATCCTGCACCGTCTCTCTAGGATTCCTCCTAATTTTCTCATATTTAGACAGGATCTAGAGAGGATTTATCCTTACCTCCCACCGGTCAAGGAAAGTCCGATGAAAACCAACAATATCAGTAATGGTAGCAGCACATAAAGTTTTGAACCACTTTTTCACTTCTCCAGTCAGGCTTTGTGCAAATAATCTGATCTGCACATCAGCGTCGTCTACTTCCTGTAGGTCAAAGTAATCGTTCATTTTTTCAACATGTTGTTGTGCATTCAAGGGACCAGTACTATCAAAATATGGGAGTATGGTTTGATAATATTGGGGCATGTCATGTAAAGGATCAACCAATACCAATGGAGCATATCTTTCCACCATGATTGGTGGAGGAGGCTAAACAACAACCTTTGTGATAGGGGAGGAAATGCCTGAAGATATATAGGATGAAGGGCTTGGAGGGATGGAGTGACCTAGTGTGGGTTTAGCAGAAACTGCAGCAATAGTTAAAGAAGGAAGTTCAATGGACTGTTGAATATGGAGTTTGTCTAAGGATTGACCAAGATTTGAAACTAGGTATTCAAGTTTATTAGTCTCGGGGTGAAAACGTTGATCAACTTTAGTTCTAGGAGAATGTATCTCAGGGGTGCTGGGCTGAAAAATAGTTTGTTCCAAGACCGTTTTATTGACAAAACTATTAGATTTTGTCCTGAAAAGACTTGTTTGGAAGGGGATTTCAGGATCAAGGTCTGGAAGAATACCTAACTTCTCTAGGATGGATAAAGACCTTGGAAGTGAGTTGTTACATCTTGAAATTTCTGTAGTTTTTTTCTTCCCGAGTAGTCTTTCAGGGTTTTCTATTACTATTGCAGGTTCCAGGTCAGGGTGTGATCTGGTAGAAATTATTTTGGGAGCTAAAACTATTGATTTTATTCTTCCTTTGGAGATTTTAACTACTTATATACAAACTTTAACAACCTCTAAACATTATTTCCAGATAAAATTTAGAGTTTGTGTTTCTTCCAAAAATAAGGTTGTCTTTGTTCTAGGAAAAATAAAACAAGGGGTGGAAAGTTTGTTCAGTTCGCCCCCAGCAATGTTGCACTTTGATGATAGTGCAGTTTTCAGAACAAGTAGAAGGTTGTGAAGTTAGGTACATAGGTTGAATTTGTCCAAAGGACCATGTGTTAAGTTGCAATGAAGCCTGGAGCAGCATTCCTCAAGAGAAGTGGGTGCACAAATTCATTAACACGCTGGACAAAACCCCTATCAATTGGTATCTTCAAGTAGAATTGTGCCTCATCACTGCAGATTGGGAAGGTATGACTCAGAACTTTGTAACTACCTTTTTATTTGAAATCCAATATCCTACAATGGATCAAGCATTACAGATTGTAAGAAATAAATTATTTGAGGAGGCACCTAGCCTCCTTTTGGAACAAGAAGAGGACGAATGGACTGTGCCTCTTCAGAAATTGCAAGGCTATTACAATATAAATGTTGATGAAGATGATGATCCTAGGAAGGTGAACATCGTCTAAACAGAAGGACAGAGATACATAGAAGGACCAGGAGTTGAGCTACCTTTTATTGGAAAGCCAATTAAAATCAATAAAGTCAACATTGGAATAGAACAAACACCGAAGCTTGCAAACGTTGGAGATTATTGGGATGTTGCCACTATTGACAAGCTCACTGAATTACTGCATGAATATCAAGAATTTTTTCCAACCAAGTTCACTGATATGAAGGGCATTAAAGGGCCCATGGGAGAGATGAAGATCCCCTCAAAGCCAGATGCAAGGCCAGTTAAACAGAGACCCTACAGATTGAATCCTAAATATAAGGAGAAAATGAAGATTGAATTAGACAGAATGTTGGAAGCAGGAATAATAGAACTTGTTGAAGAGTTAGAATGGATTATCCCGATGGTGGTGCAGGATAAGAAGACCAAAGAAATCATGATCTATGTAGATCTCAGGAAGCTGAATGATTTATGTTTGCATGACCCATTCCCTACACCATTTACTGACTAAGTGTTAGATAACGTGGGAGGACAGGAGGTCTACCCATTCACCGATGGATTTTCAGGATACCATCAGATTAGGATTTCCAAGGAATATCGTCACAAGACCACATTTGCCACAGAATGGGGATCCTACCAGTATACAGTGATGTCATTTGGATTGAATAATGTGCGAGCCATCTTTTCTAGGGTGGTGGTCGAAGCATTCAAGGAGTTTTTACATAAATTTTTGCAAGCATATTTTGATGATTGGACTGTTTTTAGCTTATTGCAAAATCATATTGAATGCTTAAGACTAATGTTGGATAAGTGTAGGAAATGTCATATTTCACTAAACCTAAAGAAGTGTATCTTCTTTTCACCCCTTGGAGTGTTGCTAGGCCATATTGTGTGTAAGTGGGGGTTGCTGGTAGACCCAGATAATATTTCCATTATAGTTGATTTACCCCCTCCTACTTCAGTCAAACAGTTTCACACTGTGCTAGGACATATTGGATACTAGAGGAAGTTCATTAAAGTCTATGCATAGATCAAAACACCCATGGAGAATATTTTGAAGAAATATTGTCAGTTTCAATGGATGGAAGAATGTCAATAGAGCTTCAACACATTGAAACAAAAAATGGTTACTGCGCCTATTATGGTTTTCCCAGATTGGAGAAAGGAATTTCATGTGCATGGTGATGCATCTTATATCACATTAGGAGCAATTATAGAACAACCAGGAGTAGGAGACATTGACCACCCTTTATCCTTTGATAGCAGGAAGTTATCAACAACTGATATTAATTACACCACCACTGAGAGAGAAGGGTTAGCCATGGTGTATGCACTGCAGAAGTTTCACCACTAGTTGTTGGGAGAACACTTTAAAATGCTCATTGATCACTCTGTGTTGTAATACCTAGTCAACAATATAGTGTTTGGGGGAATAATATGAAGATGGCTTCTGCTATTTCAGGAATATGATTTTGAGATCGTGGTTAAGCTAGGGAGAATGCACAAAGGTCCTGACCACTTGTCGAGGTTAGAATATGGAGACGAGCCTACTAGTTTGGAGGTCAACTATAGGATGCATAGTTGCTATCCATTAGAAAGATTGATGATCACTTCATCGAGATAGTCCAATTCTTGTCAACAGGAATGGCACTTAGTGAATATACAATCACCAAGAAGAAATAGTTGGTAGTGCGCGCTACAGATTTTTCACTTATATCTCGACAACTATATAAGATGAGACCTGATGAGATCCTAAGGAGATGTTTTATGGAAGCAGAAATACCACTGATTTTAGCAAAATCTCATGAAGCAATCGCAGGAGGACACTACGCAGGAAAATCAACAACACAGAAGGTTCTTAGAGTTGGCCTCTAGTGGCCTACTTTACAAAGAGATGCTAAAGACTACTACAGAGCCTACAATGTATGCCAAAAAGTTAGGAAACCTTCTAGAAGAGATGATATGTCACTAGAACCCCAATTAAACTTACAGGCATTTGAGAAATGGGCCATTGATTTCATGGGACCTATAAACCCACCAACAAAGCGCACAAGAGCAAGGTACATAATCACTACGAAAAAGTACTTGACCAAATGGGCCGAAGCAAGAGAAGTCAAGGATTATAGTGAAACTACAGTTGTGCACTTCATATTTGATGACATCATAACTAGGTTTGGATGCTCGAAGATCCTTATGAGCGATCAAGGCACACATTTTATTAATAATACCATTGAAGCCTTGACTGAGGAATTTTCATTTCATCATCAAAAGAACTCACCCTATCATCCATAAGCGAATGGGACAGTTGAATCATTCAATAAGATCTTGGAGATAGTGCTAACGAAGATTTGTAGTGTGAACATGGATGACTGGGATTTAAGAGTACCAGTAGTACTATGGGCCTATAGAACCACTTGTAAGAAGTTGACAATGCAGACCCCCTTTAAGTTGGTTTATGGTCTAGAAGCAGTTGTCCCGATGGAATATTTGGTCCCTAGATTAAGAATCGCAGCCTTTACAGATATGGATGACACTGGTACTATTCAAGAGAGGCTTGTGCAGTTGCTTGAACTAGAAGAAATCATATTTATTGCAGGGTTCCATCAGCAGGTGCAGAAGGAAAGAGAAAAGGCCTACCATGACAGACACATCAAGAAGAAAGTGTTTAAGAAATGAGATCTAGTATTGGTATATGACAGAAAGTTCATGAAGCATCCAAGGAAGTTCAAAACACATTGTATGGGGCTGTATGAGGTTGCCTATGTCACGGAAGGATGAGTTGCACAAATGAAGACTTTGAATGGAGAATGGAAGGAAGTTTTGGTTAAAAAGAGATGGTTGAAACTGTACTATGACAACCAGTTTCCTTGCAGGCATCAGTAAGAGAAAAAGAGGAAGGGTATAGGTACCAGGTGCAGTTGAAACTGGGTACCAAATATAGAAAATACAGTCTGCACATAGTGGGGAGGAACAGAGCAGAAAGCACAAACTGCACTGCATAGTCTGCAGTTGAGGAAAAATAGAAGGTTTAGATTAGAGTGCCTCAAGATGAGTCACAAGTAAGTGTTGGGAGCCTGTTGGCCCTGGTTATGGAAGTAAGTAAAGATTAAGGCAAAAAATATGGAATGTGAACTACGTGGAAGACACAGTGACTGATATTGGTTCAAAGTGAGAAGAAGAGAAGAAAATATGGAGCAAATTAAGAGAAATGAAGTTTTTGGACAAGGAGATCGAGGAAGAAAGATCAACAAGGAAGTCGGATCGTGGACAAATTAGCAAGCGGAAAAATCCACCAATAGATGCTTTGGAGCACCTCAAGGGAAAGAAGGAAAGACAGGATGGCGAAGCCCTGAAAAGTGGGTCAAGTTGACCTAGGGTTTTAGACACCTAGGGTTTAGGTATCTAGGGTTTTGACACCTAGGCTTCAAACTAAAGTTGTCGGTGAGCTATTGTAATGTATAAATAAAGGTCAAGAGGACCTGATATGGGTTCAAATATATGATGATGAGTGATTGTTGTTATTACTGAGAGAGAAGTATTGTGTGGAGAGAGAAGTATGTGTTGTAAGATATTTAGCTAGGTGTGAGGATCAACCCTACATTTGGGTGCATAGGGAAGGGAGACAGAGAGAAGAGAGAAAGAGAGAAGATTTTCTAGCTAAGAGCACAAAAATGACTGTATGATTTCACCTAATATATTATAAAGAACAGTTCAATGGACATAGCCCTAGGGAGAGGGTGAACCACGTACATCGTGTTCTTGTGTGTGATTGATGTTTTGTTCTTTTTCTCTTTGATATATTTTTTTTACATTATTGTGTTAGATATGACAGATAAAATTGTGAAGTAGGTCTAAGATGGTAATTGATATCTAGATGATGTGTTGTTCTTGTATTGGATCCACTTTGTATTTACTCTAGTTGTAGACACCTGTGTCCTGCAACCTCCTATAGCTACTTTGGGTGAGACTGCATCTACCTAACAGGTGTTGCCGAAAGGGCCAGTAGTTAGGGCTTGTTGGTGCGCTCTTGGAGATGAACCCTAGGTCTACCCCTGTGCCAACAATTATTTAAATAATAAAGTGAAGTGAAAAAGTCAAGGAGGATTATTCAAATAATAAAGTAAATGGAGGAAATTCTAATTATGGAAAGTGGTTACAAGTGGGTTATCCCTAAAATAAGGAAATTGGGTTAAGGTGGTTAAAAGGTAACCCCTTGAAGAAGCTATTTGAAAGTATAAATAAGAGGCAAGGCTCTCTCATTTTAATTACACTTGAGAATATTGAATATATACAGGTGACTGAGGTAACCAAGGGATATATAAGCCTAATTTTAGAGGGAAGGTGAAGTAAACAAGGCCGAAATTCAAGGGAGGATAAATTATTTTGATGATGCTTTCTAAGGTATGTTATTTACAGGTCATCTCACTATTTTCGCAATAACGTTTTTCCTAGAATGATCCAGATCGTGAAATTGGGAGGCCATTGAGGAAACATATCCAAGTATTTGTGGTACAAATTTCATCTTGTGGGTCATTTCATTTTTGGAGTTACACTCCGTGGAAAATAGGGTTCGTGGCTAGTCCTGAAACTAGTCTAAAATAGGTGTTTCGGGTAAAAACTTCATAACTTCTTCATAATAGATCCAAATTCAGTAAGACAAATTTTTTTGGTTAGAGTATAGTCTCTAGTATTATGTGTAAAATTTTTGTATCCATACCACAAATATTTTTGTGTGGGGCCCGCTCTACAAGTTCACTCTCTAGAATAAACCAATATTCAACAAGGTATGCCATTTTTGCTATAACTCCTTTTTTGAGAGGTTCCAAGTAGTGAGACCTGGAGGAATTGCATAAAACACACTAAAGAACATTGTGTATTATTTTTATATATTTCTTCATTACAGGTACATATTTATGATTAGTTCAAGTTAGGGTTGTTGAGTAATCCAAAACTAGTCATGTGATACTAAAGTAAAGTTTGATGAAAATGCTAGTCTCTTGTTGTTAAAGTTAAGGAAGTTTTGCAAGTTGAGGTATATTTTGGTGCATGGTTGATGCACTTGTTTATGGTACAATTTTATTACAGGTTGTTTGATACAGTTTGGTGCATGGTTGATGCACTTGTTTATGGTACAGGTTGATTACAGCTTGAGGTACAGGTTGATGCATGGTTGATACATGGTTCAGGTTATTGGTACATGTTGTTTAGTGTAGGTTTATTGATACAAGTTTACAATAGTATATCTCACAGTGATAGTGTGACAGTGGTTCCATCATTCTACTTATAACTAGGGTGGTTGGATGGGGCAAGGACAGGTGGTTGTAGCCACCTTCCAGTTGTAGTCGGAGAACATAGGGGGTTTTATCCTCCTTCTGGTTGTAGCCAGAGAATTGGGGAGTTGGAGCTTCCCTCAAGTTGTAACCTAAGAAACTAGGGGGTTGGAGCCTCCTTCCAGTTGCAGCTAGAAAACAAAGGAAGTTGGTGCTTCCAATGAATGCAATTATTCAAGACATATAAGAAAAAACATTATGTGGTTTTATCCCTCTTTGGGTTTCACGTGAAACCACTGGTGTACTGTGTATGTGTATGATTGTTCATTTGTTCATTGTTTATTTACTCTGAAAATATCGGATGATAATGCTACATTGATATAACAATTGCATTATATGGTTAAAAAGGATTAGATCACTCTATTACTAATTCACCCCCCCTCTCAATAATCCAACAGTGACATGCCTCCAACATGACTTGCAGAGGCTAGTAGCTTGTATTCAACATGACTTGTAGAGGTTGTTGTTGAACCTTTAACATGGCTAACATAGGTTGGTGATGAATCCCCAACATGACTAGCAGAAGTTGGTGATGTATGTGTAGTGTGACTAGTGTTATCACTTGGTAATTTCTTTGGTCTATATCAAAGAAACCCCAAGGTAACCTCAAACCAGATTTAGGTTGGACTCTGACCCTTCCAAAAAGAGAGGGATCTCTCAGATGTCTAATAACTAGTAATATCTCAAAGGATTCATCAATAAATGCACATAGGTCAATTTCTGCAATAGGACAAGTTTGGTTTTTTTTTTGTTTTTAAAGGGTTGGTAGGAAAACCAAGAGAAGGAAACCATTTGGATATGGAGTCAAAGACTAAAACTTAAAAATATTGAGTCAATAGTTGATGGTGTAATCTCAAAAATAAAAGTCAAAGTAAGTATTGTTCTTCAACAAATGATCAGTATTTTGATGGAAAATGAAAAGGGAAAAGGACATCCCATTACACTAAGAGAACCTAACAAAGAGTGATTTCTTAATGTGACTTTAGAAGAAAAATAGAAAGGAGATAGATTGTTGTTGGCCCTTGACCAAGTTTTTGGAGATCCTTGGTCAAGTTTGACCTATTTTGGGACTTTGACAGCCTGTCAAAGGAGGAGAACAAGACGAAGCAAAGATCCTGGGATCTTGGCCCCTTTTTGGGGTTTGGGATTATGTAATGGGTATGGGATCTCAGACCATGGGTTTATCCATGTTTAGGCCTATTTTGTAAAGTATAAATAGATGTCTAGGCAATGTAAGGAGGGGCATCTATGTGATGTTAGGCCAATGTGTATGTCTCCTTAATCTTTTGTGCTAGCGCACGATCTGTGGCTTTTCCTGGGTAGAATTCCTGCGGGTCAGGTCCTTGCATACTCAACCCTGTGATCCTATGGATCAATGTCAAATTGAATGTAATACGATGGTCTAGACATAAATATCCGCCATGGTAACATGACAGTAGCAGGTTAGTGCAAGTGACTGTAGAAGGATTAGTGTTGTAACCTAGCTCGGGGAAGGAGGATATGGCAAGGTGCATGTAGATCTCCTGTCCTATGCGAAGTAGGGTTTTTGAGGCTCTGTGCATGTAACTAATTAACATAAGATAATAGAAGAGAATAAAATTTGGTGGACGTAGCCCCAGGGGGGGGTGAACCACATATATGTTGTGTTTCTCTAATTTGTGCAATGTGTTGATGTGCTTATATATTAATGTGCTTAGTGTTGAACATAGATGAATGATATGTCGATGCTTAGTTCTTAATAATATGGATGGATGTTAGATCTGACTGATATACATATGCTTAGTGTTGAATCTGTTAAGACCTTATTTGTTTCATCATGCTATGTGTTTCTAGATGCTAGATCGGGTTGGATACTGCATTGTGTGTAATTAGGGTTTAACTGCGTTGTAAATAAGAACTGAATATTGATAAGTATAACTACTGAGTGCTCTGTTAAGTGATTAGAATCACAGATTTGTGTCCCATCTAAGGTTGCAGACATCTGAGTCCTGCAACCACCCTTGCCTCTACCACGGGTGACACTTCATATGCTTCGTAGGTGTTGCCGAAAGGGTCAATAGTTAGGGTTTTGTTGGTGCACTATTGTAGCATTGAACCTTGGGTCTACCCCTATGCCAATAATTTCCATCGAAGGAGCATCGAATATAGATGAATTTTGAACATGAAATCCTTAACACCTAATCAAGTATTTTATGTATGAATGGAGCATCAAATATAGATGAATTCCAAACATTTACTCTTAGCTAAATACCAGAAAGAACAAACAATAATGGAGATAAGCATTAATAGAAAAAACACACCGAGAACAACACCATGATGAATCTTTTCTTCCAAAAGAACAATACTTATGTATTAATTCATAAGGTTGTTCTGAGAAATTGACACACATTCCAATAGCCTCTGTTGTTCCTAAGTTTATACTTTAAGGCTCTACTGTCGGTCTCACACTACGCATACTATAATTTTCCCTTTCTTATAATTCAACTCATTTTTCATTCTAAACAACCAACCTACCATAGTCATTGCATCTCCATTTTATCCTATACCACCTATTGAGTTACACCTTGCATCTCCAAGAAAACGCATCAACAACTGAATCGCCAACTGTCCAAGAACCATGATTCAGTTATGCTAACTGAATCATAACTGATCGATTACCTATGAGGTGAAACAATAACCCTTCGATCAATTTTCCAATTAACCAGTACCGTTGGATTAAATCCACTGGATTTCGCGTTTATCTCATATGCCCACTAGCTATGACCGAGCGCTAAACAGAATTTGAATTTTGTGATTTTGCATCTCAGCATTCGTGTGATGAAGGGTCTCAACACTCCAAGTCACGATTTCCAAGACTCCGAGATCGAGCTTAGCACTTCTAGCTTCTTCCATCACGTTACCACCGATGGTGACCACAGGCTGTGCCAAAAGGTGCTTCGTATTTCATGAACTTATGAACTTTATCAAGCCTAATCAACGGTCGAGATCTCCAATGATCTGACGGTCCAGATCTCATCATGATCTCGCATATCGCGATTCCTGTGATAAAGGGTCTCGATACTCCAAGTCACGATCGTCGAGACTCCGAGATGGAGCTTAACACCGCTAGCTTCTTCCTCCATCTTCCGTAGATTTAACCACTGGCTATGACCATAGCCTTATTCAAAAACACATTTCACACTTTCACATCTCGGGTATTCTGTGATAAGTCCTCTCGACTCTCTATGTCACGAACTCCAAAATAGAGCTTGTCTTCTCTAGCTCTACTCTCCATTTCTCGATAATGTGACCACGAGATATGACCACTCACCAATCAAATGAGCACTTCACTCCTTTGACTTTCCAGTCAGTGAAACAATGATCTTTTTCCATGTGTCCTATGGAACCAATGGACCATATATTTGTAATGATCCCAAGCCATTATGCAAGGATCATCACTGTTTTGGTGTCTTTTTAAAACCTTTTTCTGGTTGTGGTATTTTTTCAAACACTTTGTTGATCTACCTTTTAGATGTGTTTATATGTGTGTATGCAGAAAATAACAGAAAGAGATAACCATGGAACATACATCAACCATATGCAATAAGATAGACAAGCCAAAACA
>SNQJ01S0193994.1:17598-28643 GCA_010110895.2 Picea sitchensis
TTCTAGAAATATATATATACAATTTATCTTATTAGATTTATAGAGAATCAATGATCCGGATTTTATGAGCACAACAAAATGAACATAGATTATTATCAAAATATGCTTAACACAAACTAAACAAGCTTATTAGAATGGTGACGGCTTATCTTTGAGAAGAGATGTGACGGTTGTGCTCATTCACAAGAAGATGATTACAATGTGACTAAGTAATTTTTACAATAATGAGGAATATAAAAAACCCTATACATCCAAAAACCTAATCCTAAGAGATGAAGCACCAAAAGTTCATAACTTTGGGTAATTTAGTACATAACTTCACATGGTTGTAACTTTTGCATATGATCTTTGTTTTAGGTGCATGCTATCCCATTGGAAAGGTCTATCCGAGGAATACACATGTTTCCATCAGAATCTAGCTTTGTCTAGAGTATAAGTATGGAGAGCCATAAAAACGTTGTTTAGGGCCTCAAAAGGACCCCAAAAGTCAAGGACCCAAAAACTAGGAAAAAACTACCAAACTAGAAAACTGCCAAAATGAGTCAGTTGGAATAGGTGGGAGGCCACCATCATCCATATGGATCAATCCTCCCCCCTTAGAAAAAAATTCTCTCCATTGCGTTGACTTCCCCCGTTAGATGAGAAAATTTATGTTGAATTTGGCCCCGTGTGAGTTGCTTTCCTTGAGGTAGGAGTTGCCCTCCCTTAACAAGTCGATAAAATTGGATCCTTTGTTGGCAAGTTCCCTTGACCTGTTTGTCCACAATATGATCATTGGATGCCTTCTATATGCAGTCGAGGTTGAGGTCTGTTGGTGTTAATTGTTCTACTATCTCTGAGGTGTCCAATAATGGTGGGAAATAAGGTCGAAGGAGATCCACGTTAAACATTGGGTGCAGGCCAAGGAAAGGAGGAATGTTGAGATCAAAAGAATTATCACTCACAAACTTGGCGATGGTGTATGACCTATAATGGAGTGGGAGAAGATTTCGATGGGTTCATGTGAGGCATACTTTCTGCAAGTGAAACCAAAGTTTGTCACCCACCTGAAACTTATGATGCACCCGATGTTGATCATGATGTTGCTTGTACTTGTCATTGGACTTCTATAGGATATCCTGAACCTATTGGTGGATGTGCTAGATCTTCTCAATGAACTTGGTGGCTTTGTTAGCTTTAATTGGAGTAGGAAATGAGTCGGTCGAGGTGACCGCAAGGGGTAGTGCAACATCTTTGGGACCCAATGGTTGGAGTCCCGACCCTACTTGAAAGGGGTTGTGGCTAGTTGATATCTGCATGGATTAGTAGTAGCTATGTTGAACATAGGGAAGACTCTCATCCCATGTGCAAGGGTTCTTGGAATTATACATGCATAGGATATGCATGATCATTTGATTTATGACATTGGTTTGGCCATCTGTTTGTGGGTGGAAGGTCGTGGATTTGGTGAGCTTCGTGTCCAGTAGCGACCAGAGGCTCGACTAGAATGTGCTAAGAAATCGACCATCCTAATTTGATAAAATGGTTTGTAGGATTCCAAAATGTACCCAGACTCGTTCAAAGAAGAGGCATCTTGGCAGTGGCCTTTCTTGTGATGCGCTTCTTGCAGGCAACCATAATCACCATTTTAGAAAAGTGATCAACAACCAAAAAAACACATTCATTTCCCTGCTTGGTGCACATGAGGCCCAACGTGTAGTCCATTGAGATGGATTCACATGGCCTGTCAGGAGTAGAAATAGGAGTGTACAAGCCCTATTTTTAGTGGTCGGTTTGACAGTAGCATAGGCAGTTTAGGACCTGATATACTTGTTGACCTTCTGTTGAATTTTCAACGAGTTGAGAGGTTTATTTAGTATTTCCACTATCTTTTTGATGCCGAAGTGTCCTTCCACCTGAATGTAGTGGGATTCCCAGATCATCTTCACTCGCTCACTTGATGGAATGCAGATATGGCCCAAATGACACAACAACACATCCTGGAGATGGAAATTATCGACAACTTCATTTGTGTCAAAAATTTGGTAGGTGGTGGTGAAGTCCAGGTCCGTCTCATAGAGTTGGGGACATCCAAAGGTCTCATGGCTGCAAGAGTCTAGCACCATGGTGAGTGTCGTGATTGGATGTTTGCTGAGGAAATTAGCGACGTGGTTAGTGCTTCTTGTTTTATAGTTGATGTTGAGTTGGAATTATTGCAAGTATGTGGACCAATTTTGATGGTGGTCATTCTGCAATTTTCCTTCTCTCTGTATGAATTGCAGTGGCTTATGATCAGTGTGGATGACTGTCTCCTTCCCAATAATGTAATGTCTCCATTGGCGGAAGACTTGCACAATGGAGCACATTTATTTGTTGTAAGTACGGTATTTATGGACAACATTTGATAATGTCTCACTATGATAGGACACGGGGTGGCCATGCTGAGTGAGAACAACACCCACAACATATTTTGAAGCATTTGTCTCGATCTTGAAGGGATTTTGCAGTTCTGGTAGTCAAAGTACTAGGGTTGAGCACAAGCGGTACTTCAATTTATCGAACGCTTGTTGTTGAGATTGGCCCCACACAAAGTTCTCCTTACCACCATGTCTAGTTACTTGGTTGAGGTCCCATGCAATATGGTGGAATCTCAACATGAAATTGTGGTAGAAATTGGCAAGGCCCAATAATCTCTAAATAATAGTGACTTTAGTTGGGGCTGGCCAATCACGGATGACTTGGATATTGGATGGATCCACATGTATGCCATGCTGATCAACGATGTAGCCCAAGTAATGGACCCTTTCCATGCCGAAAGAGAATTTTTCCAAGTTGGCATATAGCTTATGTTGTCCTAGGGTGTGCAAAACCTATTGAATATATTTCAAGTGTTCTACCCAAGTCTTGCTATAAATGAGGATGCAATCCAGATACAACACTACAAAAGTATTGGTGAATGGTCGCAGGATATCGTCCATAATTTTCATGAATGTGGTTGGAGCATTTTTCAAATCAAAGGGCGCAACCGACCATTGAATAAGACCCTCCTTTGACTTGAAGGTGGTCTTCCATACATCTGTCTGTTCTATCGGGACTTGGTGGTTGCCATAATTCAAATCAATCTTACTAAAGTATTTAGATCCCATGAGTTGATAAAGGATGTCATCGATTTAGGGAATCGGGTATCGGTTTTTGGTTTTGATTTTATTTAGGTCCTGGTAATTAATGCAGAGTCACCACGTTCCATACTTCTTCTGTACCATCACGATTGGGCTCCCACAAGGTGATGAGATGGAGCATATGTTCCTCTGGTGGAGAATTTCTTGGATGTGTCACTTGATCTCATCATTCTCTAACAGAGAGAGGTATTATATTGACCCATTGGGCAACGATGCTTCAAGGGTCCGATTGATGGGGTGCTTCACCTAATAGTGTAGAGGTACATCGGTAGGTGAGGAGAAATCGAGTATTCTTCCATGAAATTATCCACTTGTTTCTGTTCAGTGGAGAGGTCTATCGTGGAGACCCTAGATGTGGCTATGATATTTCTCTCATTATGTGAGTGAATCATGAAGAAGACAAACTTTCCCATATGAGAGATGACCTTCCTACATTGCTTGGCAGAGATAAAGTAAATAACACTAGGTGGGCTTACCTTGGGAATCCTATACAACTTCTTGTTAAAATTAATAATAACACTACGAGGCCTAGACTCATATATAGCATGAACTTTTCATAAATATGGTTGGCCAAAAAGAACATTACAAACTTCGAGAGGGTAAACATCACATAATACCTCATCTTTGAAGGGATTGATGTTGTATGACAGGCGACATTGTTGGCTGACGTAGATGTCGCTTCTTTGACAGAGCCATCTGATGGTGTAGGGATGAGGGTGAAGTGTTATCGATAGGGTGAGTTTCTTGACAACCTCTGCTAAGATGAGGTTCTTCTAGATACCACTACCATTGTCAAAGTGCAGCAGGGTACCCTTCACCCACATTTGTGAATGAAAAAGGGTTGGAGCTTGGTGGTACCAATGATAGCACTGGGTTCTTCATTAATGATCCATCTCCCCCTTTATGGTTCTGAATCAGAGTCAGAACCTGCATCTGACTCAGAGGCTTTCACCTTATCCACCAGTGACTTCTTTGAGTGGAAATCAACAATGTTATTCCAGGGGATCTTATGGAAGTTGCACCACTTCCCAGTATCTTTCTTTGTCTTTCCGATGTCCTTTTTTTCTTGCGGCCTAGACTGATTTTCCTTCTTTTCTCTATCCTTCGTTCTTTGGGTTGGGGCCACCATTTCATGGATTTTGTTGTGACGGGTTCCCAGGCCCAAATTGTCGTGTCTTTTTTTTGAGCTTCTGCTCAATTTTGACAACACTTAGTTAGGCTTTGCCCATGGATGATATGTCCAAAAACTCCATTTAGGCCTGGATGTATCTATGAAGAAAGCCTCGATACTTGACCACTATATTTCTCTTAGAATATTTGATACCCAACTTCATGCTAATGGTATGGAAGATGTTTTTGAGCTTAGGCATTGCTTGGTCTCTTTCCTGGTGCAGTGTGGTCCATTTTGTGTACAGGTCATCATAACTTCTAAYATGGTAGTATTTTTCCTTAATAGCATCCTTGAAGGACTCCTAGGTGACCGTGACTATAAATAATGAGGGTTCCTTTGTTTCATTTTTCTCACAAAAATTTTCCCACCAATATTTGATATGGGGAATGACTTTGAGGAGTGCAAAAGTAATTTTTTCTCTATTCGAGAAGTTATGGACAAATAAATACCCTTCTAGCAGATTCAACCATTTGTCCACAACATATGCGTCTATCTAAACTTCAAATATAGGAATATAGAAGTTTATTTGTACCTTGAATGGGGTGACACCTCCATTTGAGGAATATGTGTCGATTGTTGGTAGTCGCTAAAGGATTTGTGTAAAACTATCCATCATCTTGTTCCTATGTTGTGTGAGGGCTTCCTCGAGCAATATTTTTAAGGGATCTCATGTCTCATATTATTTATTTTTTCCCACCATGAGAGGTCTCTTGGATGTTCGAGAGATTTTATCCTCAAGAGAAACAAGCTCGAGACCCAATTCTTTGTACGATGACCTCGTTGGGGACATGCATTAAGAATGAAAAGGAGAAGACCAATTTGATACCACTTATCCAGATTTTATGAGAAAAACAAAATGAATACAAATTATTATCAAAAGATGCTTAACACAAAATAACATATATAAAGTCAAATTGGTTTCTATTCAATAAGGAAATAATCTATAATTGTAAAATGCAACAAAAAACAAGCTTGCTAGATTTGTGGTGGCTTATCTATGAGAAGACATGTGACCGTTACGCTAATTCACAAGAAGATGATTACAATGATGCTTTGAGCCCCTTTTTACAATAATCAGGAATGTCAAAAACCCTAGACATCCAAAAACCTAAACCTAGGAGATGAAGCACCAAAATTCATGTGGGCCTCGTTTCAGTAAGTTAGTACATCAACTTCTCAGGGTCATAAATTTTTCATACAATCTCCATTTTAGGCACACGATATCCCATTGGAAATATCTATCTGAGGACTACACATGTTTCCATTAGAATCAGGTTTTTTCTATATTATAACTATGGAGATCCCTAAAAACTTTGTTGGCATGTTTTATAGGCAGCGTATGCTTGTCATTGATGGCAAGTACAACAACGATGATGGCTTGAGTACAGGTATAATGTGTCAGGTGGGAACCAGAAGTATTTTGGGAAGATGCAACAGAGTAAGCTCGTAAAGACCAGAAGAGATAGTGCAGAGGTGCATGTAGAGTGCAGAGTATGCATGTTTTTCATTGATGGCAAAGATCATGACCAACAATACAGGGATAATGGCATGGCAATGGCAAGTTCAACAAGTGATCGTTGGATCCCATCCAGAAGCGTAAACTCTAGGAGTCAAGGTAACGACGTTGGCAGGTTTAAAGTTGCGAGACAACAACGGAAAATAGGCAGGCAAGGAAGATCAGCATCGATGATGGCATGGAAATATCAGGAGCGTAAACTCCATTTCGGAGTTTTGGATATCGGGAGTTGGAGGAATCAAGAGTCAAGACTCTTCATCATGGGAGTCCTGAAGTTGCGAAACGCCGAAATCCCAAAACAGACACATCAACAAAGACTCCATTTTGGAGTTTCGCTGACCGAGAAATCAAAGGTTTCAGATAATGGGAGTTGGAGGAGTCAAGAGTCAAGACTCTTCATCACAGGAGTCTCGAAGTTGTGAAATGTGAAACGCCTGTATTCTGAAACAGACACATCAAGAAAGACTCCATTTTTAGAGTTTTGCATACCGGGAAATCACAGGTTTTGGATACGGGGAGTTAGAGGAGTCAAGAGTCGAGACTCTTCATCACAGGAGTCCCAAAGTTGAGAAATCCCGAAACAGGCACATCAACAAAGACTCCATTTTTGGAGTTTCACAGACCGGGAAATCAAAGGTTTCAGATACTGAAAGTTGGAGGAGTCAAGAGTTGAGACTCTTCATCACAGGAGTCTCAAAGTTGCGAAATGCGAAACATCGAAATTCTGAAAAAGGCGCTAACAACTAAACTCCATTCCGGAGATCACGACATGGAGAGTCGAGATGCCTCCCAATAGGAATTCATGACATGTGAAATCGTGAAATTCCAAAATGTGAAAAAAAACTTTTAGTGTAGGTTTTGGATACCAGGAGTTGGAGTGTCGAAACACTTCACCATAGGAATGTTGAAATGCCGAAATGTTGAAATGCGAAAACACCTTTTGGTGTAGGTTGTGGTCACCGTCTGTGGTCATTTGAGAGGGAGGAGCTAGCAAAAAGTTAAGATCCTTTTTGGTGATCGTAACATGAAGAGTAGAGACTCTTCACCACAGGAATGATGAAATGCTGAAATGCCGAAATGCGAAATGCCAAAATCAACGTGAGACCCTATGCTTGTAATCCAATGGTGTTGGATACTTGGAAATCTGATCGAAGGGCTACTATTTCTCTTCACAGTTAATTGATTAGTTATGATTCAACTAGCAGAATAGAATCATGACTCTTGGAGGGTTGGCGATTCAGTTGCTGATGCATTTTCTTGGAGGTTCACAGTGTAACTACTAGAAGTGACTGATGGTTTCTGCCAGAGGACTAGACGAGACTTCAGGGTGATCGCTAGAGAAGATGAAGAGTCTTGAGGCATCTTCCAGTGGCATGAAGACTGTTCATAGAGGCTATTGATAGATGTAATACCGTTGGAGCCTTGAAATGTAATAGAGGGAATGAGCTTGACTGTGATAGAGAAGACGAAGAGTCTCGACTGCTGGAGAGGGTAAGGAATCTCGGCATAACACCCAGTGATGATGGACGCATGGGTTTAACTACTAGAGAAGATGAAGAGTTGTAATGATGATTAGGTGGATAAATCAACAAGGGGAGAGCATGCAGAAGAATTGTGAATAGAGGATGCAGAAGATGGACAGAGAGTATAAAAACGCAGAATAGAGAAGAGATTGGGGGTTATTGAGAGTAATTGAGGTGTGTAGAAGGAGGTAGAGTGTAGCAACTGAAATTCACAAAAGAGGAATGGTGCATAGATGGTACATGGTGCACAGAGCATAAAAGGAATAAGAACATAAAGCGTAAGGAAGGGGTGTAGGAAGACACTGATGTAGGTAGAGTAGAGCAATGTAGCAGAATAGTGATGAGACTGGTAATCCATTGATGAACATTATATCACTGTAATAAGTTTCAGTAGCAAAGATTTATATTTAAGGTTGTTTGGGAGGTGCTAGGGAGGAATTTTTTCCTCATAGGTTCAAGTGGGTACTTGAACACAGGGAGTTGTAGCTTCCATTTGGTTGCAGCCAGAGAAACTAGGGTGGCAGGGTGGTGCAAAAGAGAACTGTCATTCTCTGTTATACAGGTTGGTGCTTGTGTGACTGGAAGTTGGTGCTTCTATCCAGTTGGTGCTGGAACACTTAGAGGGTTGTTGCTTCCTTCTAGTGGGTGCTAGAGAAACCAGGGAGTTAGTGCTTCCTTCTAGTGGGTGCTAGAGAAACCAGGGAGTTGGTGGTTCCTTCTAGTAGGTGCTAGAGAAAACAGAGAGTTGGTGCTCTTAGCAAGTTTCATCTTGCA
Organism: Picea sitchensis; assembly: GCA_010110895.2. Classification (NCBI taxonomy): domain Eukaryota; kingdom Viridiplantae; phylum Streptophyta; class Pinopsida; order Pinales; family Pinaceae; genus Picea; species Picea sitchensis. The sequence goes on from SNQJ01S0193994.1 coordinate 25,741, forward strand.
AAATAGAGGTTGTAGCCTCATAATGAGTTGGAGCTCATATGTATGATAATGTACAGAATGTGAAGATTACTTATCATACCAAGAAGAAGAGGTTTTTACCCTTTATGGGTTTCCTTAGGAAATATTTGTCTATGTATATTTCATATGTGTGAATGATGTTGAACGTTCTATTGTTTACTTCCCTACATTATTGTGATTTTCATTCAGTGCTCTACAAAGAGTTTAAAATAAGCATAATTGTTTAAGCTCAATAACAATTGATTCACCCCCCCCCTTAGTTGTCCAATAATTGGTATCAGAGTTGGCCTCCTTTATCTAAGGGTAGATCCTAGATCTTAAACATGTCAATCCATGAAGGAAATTCAACCAATAAGGACCCTCTTCTCAATGGAACAAACTTTGCCTTCTGGAAAGTTAGAATGAGAACTGACATAATGGATTTAGGTGCAGATGTTTGGGATGTGGTAGATACTAGTTATGTAAAGCCAGTTGTACTAGCTAATAGGGATGACAAGCTAGAATTTAGCTTCAACGCTAAGGCTATGAATGCTATCTTGAGTGGGCTTGCAGAAGCATAATTCATAAAAGTTATTCACCTAGGAACTGCCAAAGAAATGTGGGACAAACTCATTAGCAATTATGAAGGTAATGAGAAGGTAAAGGATGAAAAGCTTCAAACCTACAAAGTACAATTTGAATAGATGAAGATGAAAGAAGATGAAACTATTGGAAAATACTTTTTGAGAGTTGAAGAACTGGTAAATGAAATGAAATCACTTGGTGAAAATATTGAGGAACATTCTTTATTTTAGAAAATTTTGAGATCTCTACCAGATAGGTTCAACCCGAAGGTCTCTGCTATAGAGGAACTTAATGATCTAAAAACTTTGGAGTTTGATAAAATTCTAGGAACATTGACCGCATATGAAATGAGAATAGTTAAAGATAAACCCACCTCTAGAGAAGCATCATTTAAGGCAGACAAGAATGAGGATATTGAGCTTGAAGAAATTGAAGCAAAATTTGTGAAGAGACTGAAGAAGGGATCAGGAAAATACAAAGGTAAACTTCCTTTCAAATGTTTCAACTGTGGTAAGATAGGTCATTTTGCAAATAAATGTCCTCAGAAAAGAATGGATCATACATGTGATGATGAGGAGAAGCACAAACACATAAATTTCTTTAAAGAGAATAATTTTAAGAAGAAAAGTCTTTGTGTATACAATGATGGTGATCCTTCTGATGATGAAGAGAATGACTCTTCTATTGAAGATAAATTAAATGACTTCATACTTATGGCCAAAGAGGATTATGATAATAAAATCATAGGAAGTGAGGCTAATGAAGAAGAATCTGTGGTTGATATGGAAGGAGAACTGATCAGTGCACTGGAAGAGATTGACAGACTCAGAATTAAGAACGGAAAGAAAAAACAATTGTTGATATAATTCGAGAAAGATAGTAAACAACCCGATGAAGAATTTCCCCTGCTAAAAGTGGAATTAGAAGAGGCAAAGAAAATCGAGGACATTCTGAAACAACAATTATCAAAAAATAAGGCAAGATGTAAATCTATGGAAGAAGAAATAGTAAAAAACAGAAAAGAAATGGAGAATTTTAAGGGATTTTATCACCAAAATATGCCAACTATTAAAGCCTCAGAAGGATTAACCTCCATTCTAAATCAACAAAGAAACCCAAATTTGAAAGCTGGATTGGGGTATGAAGAAGGATCAAGTAGTGATCATCTAAGTAATATAGAACCTATCAAGTTTGTCAAATCCTCAAACATTGACAACAGTCACTCTGTAGAAACAAAGAAAGAAAATCAATGACCAAGAAGGAATGAAAGAAAAAGTACCAGAACCGAATCTGTAGATTAGAGAGATTATTGGCATGAAAGAAATCAACCTCCTCAAAGAAGACAAAAATTTTCAAGGTACAAAGGTTTTTTCTATGGTTATTGTTTTTTCTGATCTAATTTTGGTCACAAAGCTATAAACTGTTCTTTAAGATTTATATATGTACAATCAAGATATTCAACAAATAACCATCTTCGATAACAAAGATCGAGACAACCAAGCAACAAGAAACCTCAGACTATAAATCATGTGATAGCTAGGAAAAGGACGCAGGTTAAACACAACACTAGTTATGAGCATAAAAATCGCTATGATCTTCTATTTAGTGAACCAGAATGTTACATCTGTCATAACTATGAACATAAAGCTGGAGATTGTCGCTTAAGGAGTTACAAGCCAGATTTGATCTCCAGTGCTGAAAATGTCAAGGTTTGGAAGAAGAAAGATGACAAGTGTGGACTAGTGTTATCAGCCCAAAGACAAAAGAATCCCTAGTATATTGACACTGAATGTTCCAAACATATGACTGGAGACAAAAGTAAGTTTCTAACTCTAAGTGAAAGAAAATAAGGGAATGTAACTTTTGGAAATGATGCACCTAGAAAAATAAAAGGTAAAGGAATGGTAAGTTTGAGTAATGGAAAATGGAAATCTCAAGATGTGTTCTTTGTAGAAGGTCTGAAACATAATCTGCTTAGTGTCAGTCAAGTCTGTGACCGAGGATGTGAATTCATTTTTACCTCTAAAGACTGTAGAATAAAATCTGTGAATTCAGGACTACTAGTTGCAAAAGGGATAAGAATAGAAAACAATGTCTATGTGTTAAAAGAAGAAAAAGAAGAATGCCACTTAAGAAAGTATGATGAAAGTTGTTTATGGCATAGGAGACGTGGAAATCTAAAATTTGACCACTTAATCAAGATAAAAAATCTTGAGGCAGTAAAAGATCTTCTGAGAATATCAAATCCCCAAGATTCTATGTGTAAACCCTGCCAAGTAGGAAAGCTAACCAGGACACAGTTTAAGTCCAAGAGCTCTACA
>SNQJ01S0193996.1:0-17692 GCA_010110895.2 Picea sitchensis
GTATGGTATCCATTGGCAATGGTATGGTATGGTATGCATTGTCTTGGTATGGTATGTTATGGTATGGTATGCATTTCCTTGGTATTGTATGGTATAGTATGGCATGCTATGGTATTCATTGCCTTTACATTGCATACCATAACATACCATTGCCTTGTATGGTATGGTATACTATTCATGTTATGGTATACCATTTCTTCGCCATTTTATTTTATGGTATGGTATGCATTGCCTTTCCATTTCCATGTATGGCATGCATTGACAATGGTATGGTATGGTATGAATTTCCTTGTCATTGCCTTGTATATTATGCATTGGAAATGGTATGGTATGGTATGGTATGGTATGGTATGAATTGGAAATGGAAATGGTATTCATTGGAAATGGAAATGGTATGGTATGGTATGGTATGGTATGCCTTGCCTTGCCATTTCCTTGCATGGTATGGTATTGTATGGTATGGTATGCAAGACAAGGCAAGGTATGTTATGCCTTCCCATTCCTTGGTATGATATGGGATGGTATGGTATGTGGTATTTATTTCCTTGGAATTCCTTGCCATGGTATGGTGTGGTATGGTATGATATGATATGGTATGTCTTTCCTTTCCTTGGTATGGTATGCCCTTTCTTGCCTTGGTATGTTATGGTATGGTATGTCTTGTCATGCCATGCCTTTCCATTACTTTACTTTCCTTCACTTTCCATGTCTTGTCTTTCCATACCATTCCTTCCCATCACATGCCTTGCCATGCCATGTCATTCCATGCCTTTCCTTTCCTTTACTTTCCATGCCTTGCCTTTTCCATGCCATTCCTTTCCATACCATGCCATGCCTTTCCATATCATGGCATGTATTTCCTTGACATGTGATGTATTTCCATGCCTTTCCTTGCCATGACATTCCTTTCCATACCATGTCTTGCCATGCCATGCCATGTCTCGCCATGCCTTCACTTTCCATGCCTTACCTTCACTTTTCATGCCTTGCCTTGCATTCACTTTCCATGCCATTCCATGTCTTCCTGACACGTGATTCTTCCACGTGGAATGATGATGTCAGCATCCCATATGATGATGTTACCCTACCATGTCAGCAACTGACATCATCAATACAGACGATGATGTGTCCCCTGTTGACTATCCCTGTTTGACCGCAACTTTGACTGTGAATATCTTTCAAACCATAACTCTGTTTGACGATCTGTTTGCGTCGTTAGAAATATTGCAAAACTCTCTTTATGATCATGTTTTTTTCATTGAGATTTGGGAACTTTGAATTTTTTCCCTTTCTCTGTCTCATGAATCCATTCTAAGCATTATGAGTTACCTATGTGAGTTCTGAGTTATTCTTAGCATTCTTTGGATCCTTTTTGGATCACCCCTTCCCACTGAGATATTTTTGGACCAACAAAAGCTTTCATCAATAATTTGGTAAGTGAGGGAAGAGTCCCCTCACTTTGCCCTTCTCGATACACTTTTCCTTTCTTGGATGGGTGTCTTTTAAGCCTACTCGAAGATAATCAACATCACCCCTACGTGAATTCCTCGCCCCCCTGTCTAGGATGATATCTTCCTATAGCTCATCCAAGTACTCAAGTGAAAACTCATGAAATGATGGTATTGAAACTTCCTCATCCTGATCCATGATCATGGGAGGCTCAAAAAGTTTCAAGTTTTCAACATTCACAACTGAGTAAATGTTCATATAATTTGAAGATCCAAGCAAAAAGAATGGGTACCGCTTTTATCCAAGATAGTGAAGGGTCAATAACAAATGGTCTTGAGTTTGTTGCCTTCACCCTTCAATCTCTCCTTGCCGATGTGAAGCCATACCCAATATCCAACCTGGAATTGATGATCAACCCTATGTTTGTCATGTCGAGCCTTATAATGTTCTTGAATTTTCTCCAAGTTTTCCCTGACTCCTCGGTGTATCTGTTGAATCCTTTGGATGAACTTGTGGGATCTATCCTCTGTTGGTTCTTCATTTACATCTGCATCTCTCCCATACATCAAGTCCAAAGGAACCTTTGGTAGGTACCCAAAACATGTCTCAAAAGGTGAACTCTAAGTGGAGGAATGTAAATCTCAGTTGTACACATGTTGTACATAGGGTATCTGTTAATCACATACCTTGGGTCGCTTGTTGCAGTATCCATGAAGCAAAAGTACCACTGTTCGATTTACCACTTTTGTCTATCTGTCAGTATATGGATGGAAAACAATGCTCCTCTTCAATTTGGTGTCCATCATTCCCCACAAGCTAGTCCAAAAGTCCCCAAGGAATCGAGTATCTCGATCTGAGATGATAGATGTGGGTAATCCAAAGTGTACCCAAACATGCTGAAGGAAGAGATTAACAGTCTGCTCAACAATGATCTTCTTTTTACAAGGCATCAAGATACACATCGTGTTGAACCTATCCACTACAACATACAAATAATCATGACCCCCTTTGGTCATGGGTAAACCCTCTACAAAATCCATGGATATACTTTCCCATTGATGCGATGGAATAGGAAGTGGTGAGTATAGCCCCAATTTTCTATTAGTGGGCTTACAAGTAGAACAAATCACACACCCCTTTACATATTTAGTTACAATCACTTTCATTTGAGGCCAGTAAAAAAACCTTTGTAAATGAGCCATAGTTTTTCCTACCCCAAAATTCCCAGACACAAGAGAAGTATATGTTTCTCATATTACATGGACTCATTCACTTGTAGGAATACATAGCTTTGCAAGATGGTAAAGTAATTTTCCATGCAGACAATAGTTCTCTACCTATGCACCAAGGGTAAGCTTCGTATATACTTCTTTAAAATCTTCATCGATGGCATATTGTTCTATATAGATATCATGATATAAACAAGCATTCTTCAAAATAGAAGGAACAATACGAGGTCTAGAAAGCATATCAACTACCTTGTTACCTGTACCTTTTCTGTACTTGATTACCAAGTGAAATTGTTGTAGAAAACCCATCCACCTGTAGTTCCGAGATTGTTGCAATTTGGTCTATGCTTGAAGATACTGTAAGGGTTGGTGGTATGTGTGTATAATGGTTTCCTTCCCTAACAAGTAGTGCTTCCATTTCTTTACACTCTGGACTAATGCATACAACTCTTTATCATATGTAAGATAGTTAACAACAACTTGGTTAAAATTTTCAGAGTGGTAACAGATAGGCTTATGATATTGCATTAGTACTGCACCCATGGCATATCCGTTCACATCTGTCTCAATCGCAAAAGGATGTTGAATATTTGACAGTGTTAATACTGGTGCATTATTTATCTTTCCCTTCAAAGTGTCAAAAGATTTTTATTGCTTTCCATCCCACTGAAAATAGTTCTTCACATTGGTTAAGGCATGCAGAGGAGTTTCTATGAAGGAGAAGTTGGGAATGAATCTCCTCCAATATTGGACTTCACCTAAGAATCTTCGAACTTCGGTAACACTTTCTGAGTCAGGCCAATTTACAATTACATCAAGTTTGGAAGGGTCAATTTTCAATTGTCCTCCTCCTACAATATGACCTAACTATACAAGTACAATCTTGCCAAATTCACATTTAGACAATTTTACATACAACTTTTCCCTTTTCAAAGTATCCAATACTTTATTTACATGCCTCACATGCTCATCCCAAGTCCTGCTAAAAACAAGAATTTCGTCTAAATATACAATCACAAAATCATCTATGAGAGGCCTGAATACATCATTCATCACACACATGAAAGTTGTCAGAGCATTACAAATCCCAAATGACATAACCAACCACTCAAACAATCCTTGTTTGGTTTTAAAGGCAATTTTCCATGCATCTTGTTCTACGACTCTGATTTGATGATATCCACTGCGTAAATACAACTTAGTGAAATAGACAACATTCTTTAATTGATTAAGTAAATCATCTATGCAAGGAAGAGAGTATCGATTTTTCACCATGATTTTATTTAAGGCCCGGTAATCAACACACATTCACCATGTGCCATCCTTCTTTGGCACTATCACGATCGGAGAACCACAAGGAGATGAATTAGGCTTGATGACCCCTTGATCCAATAAGCCCTTTACCTTCTTCTTGATCTCTGTCATCTACACAACTGAAATCCTGTAGATGCCCACATTAGGCAAAGGAGAATCATGTTGAAGATGTATCTCATGTTGGATTTCCCTCTTAAGAGGTAATCCATCTGGTTCCTGAAAAATATCATCATACTTAGAAACAATATCGATTAATTCCTTTTTATGAGATGGATCACACCCTTGGAAAGCATCGGAGGTGCCAACATATTTCTCTTTGAGAACCATGAGTACATATCACTTATTAGTTTTTAGGAGTCTTTTCATTTGCCCTACACTAACAAGTTTTGTATTTACCCTCATGTTGTGAGCTCTAACAATATATTCCACTCCCCTCTTAGTGAGGTGGTATTTTTTCTCATGTCGAAAGAAGACTTATTTTCTATCACAAAGATAAGGAATTCCCATCACTATGCCACATATATCAAGTGGTACAACATCCAAATCAACTTCATCAATCAATTTTAAAGCAACAGAAAATGTGATCCTACATTGTTTGGTGACATTAAGTTTTGCTTTGTCACATACCCAACCAAGAGGATAAGGTTTTGAATGCGGTTTCATTTCAAGACCCATTTTCTTGACAAGTGCTTTAGAGATTACGTTTACTTGGGAACCTAGATCAAATAATGTATCTATCTTAGTATGTTTAGATACAACTCTTATGTGAAATAACTCATTCCTCTTTCGTTCATCAACATGAGATTCATCATTGGAAATAGAACTAGCATGAAGAGAATCTTTACCTTGTACTCCAACCATTGTGATCTTTCCTTCATCTCCTGAATCAGAACCTATGTCTTGTTGTACTATAGAAACGGTCTTTGTCTTCCCCTTTCCACCAAACTATTTAGATTTCTTTTCCAGCTGCAGTTTCCAACAGTTTTATTCATCGTGACCGCTCTTCTTGCAATGAGTACAAGATGGTTTTCCTCCTTCTCTCGTCACTATAGCGGTCTTCTTGTCCTTCCTTTTAAACTTCTTGAACGTATTTTGTGGGAAATTGGAAGGTTTCTTTGTGGGATCTTCTTGAACATGCTTCCCCATGTTCTCAAGATGAGTGGATTGCACACAAACTTCGTCAAGACTAGTGGGGTTAAACAAGAGAAAAGTATGTCGAATATAACTATGAAGTGCACCAATATAATTCATTAAAGTTTCATAAGAATCCAAAGGAATGTCCAATGCAAGATCTTTCTTCCTAAATTCTTCTGTGAAACTTTGTACAATTTTTCCTTTACTTTTCCTTAAGGTTTTCCATTCCATCATTTCTTTATGTAAATACCCTAATGGATAAAATATCTTCCTGATCGCTGATTTAAATTTCGACCATGAGGAAAGAAGCTTAGCACACTTACTTATGTCCTGAAGTTTTCTCTCCCACCATACGAGAGAGATGCCTTCCAACCTAAGAGAAGCCAGTTGCACTTTAACTTCCTCTTCGTCAATATGTTGGACAAGATAATACAATTCAACCTGTCAAATCCAATTATCTATCTTTTCAGGATTAACATGTCCATTAAACACAGGTAAAGTAAATTTTACAGCAATCTTTAATAATGGTTTCTTAAACGAAGTTTTATGGTTAGAATGATGAGGATGATGAGAATGCTCAGAGGAAGAAGAACTAGAACTCGAAGGTGAAGATGGAGGATTAGGAGGATCTCCTCTAGCCCCTTGGTTTGCTGAAGCATCATCATCTGCATGTGCTTCCTTTTTCTTCCCTTTCTTCTCCATCCTCTTCTCCTTATCTCCATACATTCGATCGACCATTTATGACATGCGATAAAGGAACATGTGAACGAAGGAAACACTTAAAAATGAAAAGACAAGCATTAGATCTAAACAAAATAACTTGATAACGGAGTTCGTCCCTAGTGGACTACATCTATGGGTCATGCTCTGAATGGGTAGGCGCTTTCATTAACTCAACAAAATAATTTGGCAAATACATGAATATATCTCATTATGAAATCAAGTTGTAGAAAAACAAAATAATTTTGGCAAATACATGAATATATCTCAATATGAAATCAAGTTGTAGAAACATATTATCGCCGGGCCGACAAATTTCCGGGACGACATATTACCAAGACCACATGATATTAGGTGGTTTTCAACACATGCAATAGTTTTGGCCATTATTCTATTCAAGTTAAGGAATTCAGGGCTCTGACTAATCCAGTCATTAAGTTAGGGCCTTTGGATGCCTCGATCCCTATATGTATTGCATTGTAAACAATGTAACACAATGTGTACTCAATATAATATATGTTGGTTCTCCCTGCCTTGCTCTGTGAAACTGTAATGTTTTGCTTACTGTATCTTTCAATAATGCAAGTAGATACTATACAAGGTTAGAATTTTACATTGACTTCATTGAAACATTTTATAATTAGTTTCCATGTACGGATACAATGAAAGCAAAACTATGTCATCCATCATGCTAATACAAAATGGTCAAATTTTAGAGATGGATATGTGTCAACATTTTTAATGGAAAATTAAAAAGAAGAAGTATCTGTGGGAATAACCAAGTACATGAGGTTCCAATGACAAGCACAAGAAAATTGAAGAAAGCATTGTATGAATTAAAGTAATCTCTTAGAGCTTGGTATGCCTTGTCACATAGATTCCTATCTCATATATAATGGATTTCAGAGAAGTGAAAGTGAGCCAAGATTGTACATCAAAGCAAATCATCAAGGTAACATGTTAATTGTTTCATTATATGTAGATGATTTGACATTATTGTAATTTTGGCATAGAATAATTTAAGCCAATCATGAAGGATGAATTTGAAATGAATGATTTAGGGTTTATGAGATATTTTTTGGTAATTGAAGTTCACCAGTCCAAAAAATGGTATATTTATCTCAATGCATCTAAGTGATGCACGCGGGAAATTTTGAAATTATTCAATATGATAAATTCAAAACCAGCCCCAACACCTTCCATAAGAAGATTAAAGTCAAGCAAGGAAGATAAAGAGTCCAAAGTGGATCCTATATTGTTTAAAAGAATGGTAGGAAGTATTATGTATCTAACAACGACAAGCCCTAATATTATGTATAGGGTGATCCTAATTTCAAGGTTCATGAAAACTACAAAAGAATCACATTGAAAGGAAGGAAATATAATATTGAGATATGTTAATGGAACAATAGATTTTGGCATTAATTACTCCACTTCAGAAAACTTCAGACTCATTGGATACACTAGCAGTGATTGTGGAGGCAGTAGAGATGATAGGAAAAGTACCTCTGGGTACACATTTCATTTTGGAACAGGTATGGTATCATGGGATTCAAGGAAGTAACCCATAATGATTCTTTATTCAGTAGAAGTAGAGTGCATTGCAGCTACAAGTGCAACTTGTCAAGCAGTTTGGATAAGAAGAATGTTAAAATATTTTATGCATGAACAACAGAAACCAACAACAATATTTTGTGACAACAATTCAGCCATCATGTTATCAAAGAATCATGTGTTTCATAAGAAAACTAAGAACATCGATACAAGGTATCATTTCATCAGATAATTGGTGAGTAACAAAGATATTTGTTTAGAGTTTTGTAGGTCAAAAGAACAAGTCAGAAATTTTCACAAAGGATTTAACAAGAGATGCATTTCAGCATCTACATAGTAGTTTGGGAGTCTGCGCAGTAACAGATGAGTGACAGTAAAATTGTAAACTCAATTTTTTATGTAATTTTCTTTTGTAATCCCACCTACTTATAATTAAATGGGAGTGTTGGATATAGTAATTACAAGTTGGTGATATCTTCATGTCACCGCCGATTTGTCTGACAATCCATTTTTTCTGTATTTTTGTGAGTGAGCCAAATTGTCAGTGAGTCAGTCTGTCTGACAGTTTGCAAGTGAAAATTTGCACGTTTACTCAAACTCAGTCTAAGTTAGTCGGTAAGCATGGGAGTTATAAATCGAGTCGATCTTTATGTTTCTCGAGTAGAATTAAGTAGTTTAAGATCCATTCGTATTAATAGTTTTCTTTAATGTTGATTCAGTTTTTACTTCTACGGAAAGTCTCAATCAGAGTTCATATAATTCTGAGTCTTTAGATAGTTGAAGGATGATGCAGAGCAGATGCAAAGAGGCATAGAGAACAACCAAGAGGAGCAGTAGCAGCTGAGGAGTTGAAAAAATCTAAGAGCACAAGCTCTGTGTCTGTGATGTCAACAAAAGAAGTCATTGGAGTCAAACCTCATCACAAATTGTATTTTGTATGTGCGTAGTGCACCGAAATTTATTAATATCATGTATTTTGTGTGTTGTAAAAATTCATGTGTATTTATGATTTTATGTTCTAAACATAGAACTGCGTTATTATGCATCCATATATCATTCTTTAAGTGTTTACATCACAACGCACAGTAAATCCTGTAGTCTATGAGTTGCATGATAAACCCTGAATATTTAGCTACGAAGCTTGTGGCACGCAATATTTTTCCACTCCATTGCGCACAGTTTCTTTGTGCGTCTCTCCTCTTGATTCGAGAAATATTTCACATTATAATAAATTTGAAATGTAACAACTAGTAGAATTGATTTAATTTACCATAGATATTAGATTATACATTTTCTCTAATATTGCCCCTCATCCTTTTTCTTATTTCTTTGTTTGACATATATAGAAAAGTGACATCAACTTAACATTCATCATTGTATATAAATTTGAAATGAAAAATCTAACATTTTATTTTTAATTAAATAATTAATTAATTAATTTAATAAATGTTTTAAAAGTGATACAAATAAATCTTATTATTTTATTGTTTTCACTTTTCAAAACTTATGATATCTATGGATTATATCAACTATTTTTATTATGTGGTTGTGCTAATGTGGTTGTGACAACATTTTTACAAATCATAAACTGTAAATCCATAGTGACAACATGCATACTTTTATGAACTTATGATACATTAAATGATAAAGGTTGCATAGCAGTTCAATGACTTTTTCCTTTCAATTATTAAATGTTACACATTATTTTTCACAGATTAGTTGATGTGATGTTGCAATCTCCAACAATGAAATAATAGAAATTCAAGATACAAGGTGATAAATATTTTTTTTATACCATATTCAACAATAATAAGGTAATGCAAGTATAGACCTATCTTAACTTCGGTTTTACAAAGGGTCGAGATGGATCAAATCTCTCTAGGTGCAAACCTTTACTTTTACACTTTAAAATGACTTACATTAAATCAATTTAATTTAAATTGAATATACACACACTTTAAATTTCATTTCTCAAAAGGTTAGATCCTACATTTACAATTCTCATTTACTTTTTTATTATTATTATTTAAGAGCTAGGAGTATGCTATTTTGATTCAGCCATAGTAGGCTAATATTTAAAAAAAATACTTGATTCATTTAGTGGAATAAGTTTTCTAAAATAAAAATATTTTTGAAAAACATATTTGTTAGAAGTTATAAACCTTTTTAAAACAAATTTGATAAAAAAATTAGCATAAATTTTAGACATACTCACTCACTGTTATCTATGGAAAGAATAGTGTTCCACCATAATTTAGATTTCGCATATACTCCCCTCTCTATATGTTGTGTGTGAGAGAATTAGGTTCAGTAGGTTTTTGTTTACTTGCTTTTGTTTTGAAAGGCACGGGAATTTTAAGATTTGGCATATACTCTCCTCTCTCTATATGTTGTGTGTGAAAAAAATTGGTTGGGTAGGTTTGTCTTTACTCGTTTTGTTTTCCTTTTCCAACATTGTTGCATCCATCCACTAAATAGTAATATATCTATCAATATATATAGATATAAATTGTTGAAAACTAACCATTGAATACCACCATATTCAAGTCCAGGTTGACAGGCCATGGCAAAGAGTAAGAGGCAAGATATTATGAGTGAGAGAATAAATTTTTAAATAGAAATAATTATGGGAAGTGAGCATTTTTCTACCCTCATTAACGTTGCAAACTTGCATATTAGCGGAATCAACTAGCTAGGAATGCAAAGATTAACATATTGTTTTTAATTAATTTATTTATTTAAAGAATATTTTAAAAGTGGTAAAAAGTATCTTATTGTTTTCACTTTTCAAAAATTATGATACCTATGTATATCAACCACCTTAGTAAAAGGAATTTTTGAAATTTCTTTGAAATTTATGGATAGATAGTGTTTTATGAAAGAGCTTCACATGCCACCACAGTATGAGGAAGATTCAACCTCATTGAATTCTTACTAAGATGGTAAGCCATTCCATATGTCAAAGGTGCAAAATCTTCCATAATCAAATCCAAGAAACTTTGGATCATATTGCTTAGCATTATAAATTTTCTTCAAGTGCCATGTCTCAAATCCTTACATGTCATTGGGAAAGTTTCAATTGGTGGGAGCATGAGGCTGTGAGTTCACGGATTTTTTATGGAATTATAGATAGAATTTGTATTACTGTATCTTATTTCATCTACTGTCACGTCAGAGTTGATTTCTTGATTTCATTCAAAGTTTGGAGCAATGAGAATTCAGTTCATTCAATTATCATGAAAATTATTCCTCTACGAATTGTCGATTTCTATTACAGTTATTGATTTGTAGGCCCAATTGATTGTCCGATGATGTATTTTTGGTTGATATTTGTTAACAAGTATCATGTGTTTTTTTTTTTTACAATTATGGTTTGTGAATTACATTGGTGTTTGTGTGATAAGCATTGTGTGCAAAAAATGGAGGGAAGTTGTGAAATAGTCTCTGGCTTAGAGAGATAAGCTGAGATTTCTAGGATGAAAAATGAATTTCAATTCTCTGGAAATATTTGTTCAAGGGTAATTTGTCCTCAAGGAACTTGATATGTGACTTACCATACAACTGTCCAGAGGCTCATTTTCCTAGAAAGAATCCATCATCCTTCGCAATGTTGCTGAGGGATTCGAACTACAACCCCATCATCTAGGGGTGTAGAACATCTATTGCGACTTCACCTCGGGGGAATCGAAATGAAAAATGGATAGGTGTAAAGGTAATGATGAATGGCATCACCACGTGGTCAATCCTTGGTCCTCAAAGGGGACAGGGCCATCAGTTGGTAAAAGATTACATTCATTGGTTGGGAAATGAAATATAGTAACTTGGGTCATTCTCCTTGCGTGGGGGTGGGAAGAAAAACCCTGGTACCTAGATAAACAGAGAAAAAAATGGAAACATATCAAAGACATTCATAGAAGAAAAAGGGTTCCAAGAGTGATAGCATGAGCACTTGGTCACAGGTGGTTCGAGGACACAGTGCAGAGGCTGATGGTGCATTTAAAACCCTGCACATTAAATATAGGTTGAATATGGTGCTACGCGAGAAGGATAATGCTTACGTGCCATATGACTAGTGTAAACAAGGGGAAGAGTTAAGCTCTATCAGGTCCGATGATCATGACTCGATTGACATCGAGGATGGTAGTGTGAAGCCGACTAAGCTTGCATGGAAGAAGTCATCTTATGGACTGAGTGCAATGACTCAACAAAAGGGAGAAAGCTTCTTAGGACGACTGTACATGAGTTTGGACAACAAAGGAGGTAGGGGGATAGGTGACATGGCAAGTAGTATTGGATGAGAAGTTTTGAGTTGTTTATAGGTTTTGGGAAATATCGATCCTTATATATATCTCAGACATAATTATATATTATTTACTATTAAAATTACTATGTTAATCATATAAAAACAATATTTCTTGAACATATTTATATTTTATTTTCTATTAAAATTACTATGTTAATCATATAAAAAAAATTAATGTTAATCATATAAAAACAAAAGATGATAGTCTTAGAGCATCTCCCAATGTTTTACAAAAACTACATTTGTTCGGATTTAGGAGAATTTGGTAGTAGCGACACCTATCAAAAATAAGTTGTAGGTGGGCACGATGATCAGATCTCTTATGAGAACATGATGCAAGATCATTAATATGCGCCTCGACTATATTCTTGAGTTCATAGAAGGAGAACGACATGACCCACTGAAAAGTGGCTCCAACATTTTTAGGGCGAAAGGAATTTTCCTGTATGAAAACGTACCCCAAGGACATATAAACAAATTCTTATGTTGATCCTCAGTTTTTATTTGAATGTGGTTGTACCCAGAAAAACCGTCCATAAAAGAAAATACTTCACATTTTGCACATTCATCGATATTCAGATCCATGAATGGGATTGGAAAATTATCTTTCGACAATCTTTATTTAGATCACAAAATTCCATACACACACGAATCATACCTTGCTTTTTGTTGATAGGAATAGGGTTTGACACCCATTCCATCAATTTCACTGGATATATGAAACCATGCTTAATGATTTTCTCTACCTCATCCTTGATAGTCGCTTCCTTGTGAGGATTGCCTGGGCGAAGCTTCTAGTCAATAGGCTTAGCATTGGGGTGATTATTAATCTCGTGCTCGACTATACGAGGGTCAATTCCTGGAATCTCATCATAAGACTAGGAAAAAACGTTGTGAATTTTTTTAAATAATTCAGTGTACACCTGGATCTCCTCAGGGGAACAGTCTACTCCGATGAATACATTTCCAATGAGGCCAGGGGTTTTAGAGATGTCAATGGGAATCATTTCATCTATACTTTTCATGTTTCCCTCAACATAGATTTTGTGCATTGCTAGAGGGTTAATAGGACAAGTGGCATCTCCATTCATGGTCGGGGTGAACTCTCCTTCTTATACTTTCCTCAGCTTGGGTAAAAAATAATATCTATGGTTAAGATCATCCCAAGGTCTATTTCGTCGAGTCATTTCCTCCAAAATCGCGTCGTCGAAAGGAAATACCAAGTCCAAAAGATCGTGAGTAGTAAGAGAGTCTTGAGCCAAAATAGGCTCGAGAACATAATGTATCTCTTGAGGGGGAGCCGAATCAGGGTTGTTTGTGGCTTGTTGGACAACGCTATACGCAACCTCAGTAGCGGATAGAGGCATATCCATTCTAGGATTCCCTACCCCTTCCATCGAAGATGATGGAGATGGTAAAGTCCACAGTTCATTAAAATAACTCATTCGAAAAGAAGCTACTTGGAAGATTGCAACCTTCGAATAATTAGGGATATTCGAAATAAACTTGACATCATTTGAAGGTGGAGGGAACTCAAAAGTTCCCATCAAATATGGAAAATTTCTAGCACCTTGTAATGCCCCTTTCCAAATAGGAGCTCCATAGAGGAGCCTTAATGGTCTAAAAAATCCCGTTAGAATATAGCCAAGGCCAGAAAGGGGTAAACAGGGTTACTAGAGGTCACTCCAGCCAAGGGTGTTATAATTTTAAGGTGACATTGAGCTAAAAGTGGCTAAAATTTCTTTTAAGCCAACTCGATCTAAAAATAGAACAGACGAGCTAAAAATAGAGTCAACAGTGAATTAGGATTTCAGGAACCTATAAGAGAAGTTGAAGCGACCTAATTCATTATTATGCATATATTGACTTATCATTGAGGAGAGAGGTGCATCTCCTGAGAGGTACCTCAATGGATTCTAGGATTAATACACCAATGGCTGATTTTGGTGTTGAGAGACACACCCCAGTCACTGGAGAGATCACAAAGGTCTTCCATCAGTCTTCAGCAAGTGTTTGACAGTTTCCAGCAGCAAGGGTGCACTTATTCAAGGTGACGATGCAACTTCTTAAAAGGTATTTATTTGACTTGTCCCATTGAGGGAGAATCCAGAGATTCCCTTCTGACCCAGTTGAGAGGAAGGAAAGACACATCTTTTTCCCATTTTCTCATCAGATTTCGACAAAGAAATCATCTGGGGTGCATTTTTATAGCTGTGGAGGTTGAGACACTTGGGGAGGACACATTTGAGGCTCTCGAGCGATCATCAGATCATATCTAGGGAAACCCTTCTGACCCATTTAACATTAGGACAAGGAAATCAATTTGAGACACACATCAACCGATTCCAAAGGTGGAATCACTAGGGCACATTTTTCCAGTAGGATAGGGGGCGCATTTTCCCAGGGGGATCCATCCGGGGTCCAGGCTTACCAGCAGAGGGTCAGTCAGTCACCAGTATTGAGAGAGACAATAGAGCCCACTGTTTGGGATAGTTTCATGGCCGATTCGAGAGGTCTAGCCACCAGGGAGAACTTTCCAAATTTGCATCAATTGTCATATGAGTTGCCAAAGCTTGTAGCAGACTCTACATCTCATTCATTGATCTCGCAACATTCTTCTAGTAACATGTACTATTGTTTTAGTTTATTTATTGTATTCCAGCTAAGATAATTTTGTCACTGATCTAGTCGAGTGATTTATTTTATTCAACCACATTCGACATTTGTACTCCGTAGAGATATAATAATACAATATTTGCAGTCTTTTGTCTCCACTATTATTTGTATGCTCATTTATATGTTGTAAACAATTAATCATACACACACATTCGGAGAGTTTCCTAGACTAACTGAATCTGGGATATTACACACCTACGTTTGCGGCTCCATTATTATAATTAAGCGTGGGGGCTCTTTGATTTACCCCAGGTACATTCTTCGATGAGGAATATTGGGCCATATTTTTCCCTTGTGGGAAAGGGTTAGTTAACACAACAAGTTGCTGCTGTGCCAAAACATTTTGGGCTTCTTCAAGACGAGGGAATTGGTGAGTCAAGTGATCGTCCGTGAAAAGATTACACAAAAAATTCACCTTCTTCTTTTCATTTTTACCCTCGCCAATATTATTAGCATCCATTTTATCCCCCTTACCCTTCTTTCCTTTGGATTTAATCTTTCCCTCAAGTTGTTGGTTACCCTTGGGATTTTTCTAATGCACATTGCGTAATTCCGACGTTTTTGTTGTGAGGGCTTCTGAGCTAGAAGTTTGGCTCGACACAGTCTATTGAATCGATAATTGTTTAAATGGGTTAGTAAACTGATCTATGGGATTACTTTGTGCTGAGGCTACTATGCCATCAGCACGAGGCCCATAATTATTTATTGGTTTTGTCAAAATTTGATCGTAGTGCGTCCGGAAGAATCTTGTACAACATACCAAATTGAGAGTTAATCAATTCCAGTTGTTGGGATCTCATAATAGCCTCTTATTTAGAGAACACTGCAAAATTTTCAAAATATTTGGAGACACAAGGTACCAAGGACTTGAGAAACCACTCAAGAAAAAATGAGGAAGGGACCTTCAATTTGATCAAGCTCTTTCGGCGATGCCATTCTTAGATGTGATCAAAGATATGGAAATATTTTTTTTCTCGAATTTGGACAACAACTTGATATCAACATCGTATCTTATCGGTAACTAGAAATGATTTAACAAGACCATTTCGATGTCATTAAAGTAATAATACTTTGAGATGTTGAGATCGATATACCATTTTGAAACACCCCCTATAAGAGTTCTTTGAAATAATTGCAAATGTATAGAGTCATCCTTCAATGAGTTGGAGAAGCACCATAAATGAGACATTGTAACATCATCACCTGGATCTTCGCGAGGCCTACCTTCAAATTTAGGTATGTCTGAGGGAAACTTATTCAACATGGAATCATTGGAGGAGGACCATAAATGAAACGTTGCAACATGAACACCTAGATCTTTGCGAGGATTTCCTTCAAATTTATGTAGGTCTGAGGGAAACTTAGTCAGCATGGGAGGCCAATGTGGATCATGATGGATCATATCATTCAACAACCTTGCCAAATCTGGAAAATGACGAGTTTCTAGGAAAGGTAACCTACGTTTTGGTGGATTCAATTTAAAAGAGGAGCCTGAATTTTGACTGGCACCATGTTTCCAGGAAAATTTTTCTTGTTGGTTAGGGTTCTGGTAAAAAAATGGTGTCCCTGGCTAGTAAAATGATTTTGTGCATTATTCTGCATCATCGAAGGATTCACGTAATTTGATGACATACCTTGTGTAGGGATTTATACCTACATGGTATTCCAAGGATCTTGGTTGGGGATGTTGCCAAATGATCATCCTAGAATAGGTATTGAACCCTACCCGAGGTTTCATTGAGCGTGGAAGGGGTTTCCCTTGATCAACATCCCTTGAAAAGTTAAAGATCCATGCCAGGGATTTCCAATACCTTGAGAGGAGAAAGCTCTTGTTGTCACTCCCTGTGAAGGAATGAAGCCTTACATAAGGTTAGGTTGATTAAGGAAGCGTTTTCCCCCTGAAAAAAATGAAAATGACGAGAAAGTGTTGTTTCTGAAAGGACAAAAAAAAAGAAAGGCTTAGATCCAACCAGAGTCATATAAGACTGAGACCCATGACTCCCTCCAATAAACAAATTGGTATTGGTATCAAGCCATGATGGTTGTTGGAAAGCTCCTCCAAGCAAGGGGGACAGAGGAGGGATGTAACCTCCACCATAAGGTATAACATTAAATAGAGCAATGGTTAATGTTAAGGATCCTTGCAACTAAGCGCTAGAACTCCCTTCCCCTAGAACAATAGTATATAGGTTAGAGTAAGTTAAAGTCGATCTTATATCGAAGCCTGGCATCCCATATGTAAAAGGAGTGCCAGCCACATTCTGTAAATTTGGAACAATGGTCGTAGTTGTTGTAGGGACTATGCCACTGCTAGAAGTTGTAGGTGTCTGGTTGATAGTATTACTTATAGGTGAAGGTGGAGGAGGAGGTACAAACCCCCCTCCATCTGCAGTCGAGATGGGAGTACGAGGAATCCTAGTAGAAGTATTGTTATTCATTTCCATAACAATTCGTCTAAAAAAATGAAATTCAATAGAATTCACCTTATAAGGAACTACCTGAATAAGGAGAGGCGCTGAAAGATCAATGATCAGAGCGTTTACAAGCATGAATCCCTCAGCTTCGAGGTTGAAAACAATAGTCTCCTTTGGTGGAGGAAAGTATTCTCTAGGAGTAGGCTTGGGTATAGTTTCGTGTGGCACGATCATTTCAAAATAATGTTCTTGATCAAGCCTTCTCCTCAGTGATGGCGGAGGTGGATCCAAACTAACCGGTGGCAGGTCTCGAAGCCTACGCGAATGACAAAGTTGATGATATTCCATCCCGTGAAATGATCAATTGACACTCTAAGGTTAATCTAGAGATAAAAATAGAGCACACACTGAAAAACACCTAAAGGAAGATCAAGAAATCAACTGGATGGAAGGAAGAACAATTACGCCAATCAACACTAGAGAAAATTACTAGTGTAAGTGTAACTCAAACACGGAAACACCTTTCGGGTATACTCTCCAAAGTGAGATGCGACGTCTACACTAGGTACCACGGTATACCCTCGTAGTCACCTCTGTAAGTTCCTAAAAAAAGGAAACTAAATTTCCAGCTCACATTCAGTAACCAGACGGGTACAGTTGATAGTCAGGCTGATTGTAATGAGTAGGATAGCAAATTCCCAAGCCTTTCAAAGGTATTGAAGGAAAATGGTCTAGAAGAAAAGTAAGGATCCCACATTGTAACATCCCGCTCTCGCGCACTGAGGACACTTATTCTTTGAGGACACTTGCTCGCAAGTGATCTGGACCCTTTTTGATGTTAGACCTATGATATTTGATTATGACGTGATTGCCAGATGATATGATGTGTTACTATTCAT
>SNQJ01S0193997.1:2049-13310 GCA_010110895.2 Picea sitchensis
TAGCAATTTCGTCACAACATACCTTGTTCTCATCACCCTTATAACGATCCCTTCGATAGCTAATTCGTCGCAAACTTTCTTCCGCTTGTCGATCTTCTGACAATCTGCCTATATTGTCGGGTGTGCGACGATCTCCCTTTATTGTCACTCTTGCGACGATCTCTCTAACTTGTCGATCGTACGAAAATATCTCTACATTGTCTCATTTGCAACGATTTTCATCGATAGTTGCTCTTGTGATGATTTCCCTCCTTTGTCACTCTTTCGACGATTTCCCTACTTAGTCGTTCTGGCGATGGTATTTCTTCTTTCTCACTTTTGTGGGAACTCCCTAGTGTTGTCTCTCTTGCGACATTGTGTCAGGTTCGTCGCACGTGCCACGTCATGTGAATCAAATTTTGGGAGACCCAAGATTCATCGCAATATCCATGACATAACATTGCAAGAGCGTCTAAATAGTCATCGCAAAATGACCCAAATTTGCTAGTGTGAATTTGTGGTGCTGCCATTTGGGCTTACCAATGCACCAACCACCTTTATGTTCCTGATGAATAATGTACTCAACAAATTCTTGGACAGATTTGTGTTGGTATTCATAGATGACATTCAGATCTATTCTAAGAGTAGAGAAGAGTATGAAGAGTACCTCAAGTCAATTCTTCAAGTGTTAATAGATCACAAGATCTATGAAAATTTTAGTAAGTGTGATTTTTTTCAAAGGAATGTCCATTACTTGGGCCATGTCATCAATGAGGAAGGAGTGGCAGTTGACCCTGACAATATCAAAGCCATCATGGATTGTCCTACATCAAAGGATGTCTTTGATATCAGATCCTTTATGGGCCTAGCAGGATACTATAGAAGGTTCATAAAGGGGTTTTCCCAGATTGGTTATCCAATCATCTCCCTACAGAAAAAGGAAGTTAATTTTTTTTTGACCATAGAATGCGAAGAGAGTTTTCAGCAACTGGAATGCCTTTTAACTAATGCACCAGTACTGAAAATTTCAAACCCACATAAGGAATTCCTGGTGTGTAAAGATTCTTGCAAAGAAGGACTCGGAGGATTCCTCATGCAAGAAGGGCATGCAATATGTTATAAATCCAGAAAATTGAATGCACATGAAATCAATTATGTGACAGATGACCTAGAATTGGCTCCCATAGTACATGATTTAAAAATATGGAGGCATTACCTCCTAGGAAACATATTTTTACTTATGACCGACCACTTTGCGTTGAGATACTTGTTTTACCAACACAAACTCAATGCTAGACAAGCTAGGTGGATGGCCCTCCTCAGTGAATTTGATACCGAAATCAAAAATATTAAGGGAAAGGAAAACATAGTGGTTGATTCCCTTAGTAGAAGTATGAAAGTGATTCATTTTGTATTTGTAAGTTCCTTTGAATCATACATCAAGGAGAGAGTTAAAAGAGCACAGGCAGCGGATGAGTTTTTCAAAACTGTGAAATCATACTTAGAGGAAGATTCCATAGGGATAAAGTATGAGGGCTGTCAATTGTTTAATGATGGCCTACTAAATTACAAAGGTAGTATGTATGTTCCAAATAATGACGACTTGGGGAGGTTCATACTGGATGAACTACATAAAATACCGTACACTGGTCACCCTGGTTATCAGAAAATGATCACAACCACCAAGAAACTACTTTACTAGCCAAGAATGAAGAAGCACATAGTTGACTACTTGGATAAGTGATTAGAATGTCAACAAGTTAAGGTGGAGCACAGACATCCAATAAGGTTATTGTTTCCCCTACCAATTCCAGAATGGAAATGGGAAACCATCTCCATAGATTTTACCACTGGACTACCTAAATCAACCAAGTAGAATGACGTTATTATGGTAGTTGTGGACAAGCTGAGAAAGGATTCTCACTTTATCCCCATAAATTCAACTTGCAAGGTGATATATATTGACAATGTTTTCATGAAAGAAATATTTAGACTGAATGGCATGCCTAAGGAAATCATATCAAACAGAGATACAAAATTGACTTCAAACTTTTGGAAATCTCTTTTTGTCGATTTTGAAAAACAAATACTATTTAGTACGGATTATCACCCTCAAAATGATGGAAAAACAGAAAGGGTAAACCAAGTGCTAGAGTAAATTATAAGGATGCATCATCGCAAGAAGTCGGAAAAATACCTACCACTGGTAGATTTTTCTTATAACAATGGCTATCAGGAATCCTTGAAGATGAGCCATTTTTAGGCTTTCTATGGTAGGAAATGCAACATTCCAATCAAATGGAATAACCAAGTGGATAGAATAACACTCGGGCCAGACCTACTAAAATAAATTGAACAAAACGTAGTTCGAATAAGACATAATCTAAAGGTGGCTCAAGACTGGTAGAAGAGCTATGCAGACAAAAATAGGACTACTAGGGAGTTCAAAGTAAGAGATCATGTGTATCTTTGGATTAGACCCAGAAGAAGTTCCTTGAGAATGGGAACTTGTGCCAAGCTGGCACCTCAGTTTTGTGGACCCTTTGAAATTTTGGACAAAGTGGGACCTGTAGCATATAGACTAGGACTTCCTCCCACCATGAAAGAACACAATGTTTTCCATGCTTCATTGTTGAAGGAATATGTATATGATTATAATAATATAACTGACTAGTCTGTGATCCAAGTGAAACCAGAGAGATAATTCCTACTAGAACGCCAATGCATACTAGAGAGGAAGGATATTCTACTCAAGAACAAAACCATTTCACAGGTCAAGGTGCAATGGAAACACTTTGGTCCAGATGAAGCTACATAGGAATTGGAGGATGCCATGAAACATTCATACCCATTTTTGTTCACGGATGTACATAAATACCACAACAACAGGCAGAACACCAAGGATAATTTTCCTTTAAGGGGAAGGGGATTGTAATACACATGTTTCCCCCATCTTGTAAATATAATTATTTTTGGATAAAATACTGTGAACAGACCCGTCATGAGAATTTTGAAAAAGACAATGAACTTTGTTATTAAAGGTGTGTGTGTGTGTGTGTGTGTGTGTGTGTGTGTGTGTGTGTGTGTTCTGTTATTAAATAAAAATGGAAAATTGTGGAATAACGTTTGAAAGGAGGTGGCTAGTATGGATCATTATGCATAAGAGGGGATGGTAAGGGGAACCAGTGATGGTTGAGATGACCCTTCTATACCAATACGTTGTTGGATATAAATTGTTGAGACCAAGAACATTCTTCTAGCCCAGAAAATTTAATTACTAGTCAAGATGGTAGTTCGAAAGTCTTCGTCAAGAGTAAATGAGGAGATGGGCAGATTACCCATCTGGAAACTTCCTGATCTGACCCACAAAATCTTGCTAGAAAAGGAAAGAAAAGTTAGGAAAATCGGGGGCATGGGGTAGAATCTACACACGAATGGGTCGAAAGACCATTCAAGAGGAAATAGAGTGTGCAAGGCTATCTTGTTCAAAGGAGAACTAAGAACTATATGTTTTCCTGGGTACAGGAGAACTTGGACAATGTTTTCTAATCAAGTTGATAAACGTAGATATAGTGATTGAGTGAGCAATCACAACAGGCTCCCTTGCTTGGTGGATAGAGAACTGAACTACCAGGGCCCTGTGGGAAAAGGAGGGTAACCTTTTTCCCTTGTTGTCGCTGATAAAAAAGGAAAAATTCATCTATCTCGTGGCATCATGGTCTATATAGGGGGTGGCTAGTTGAGGAATACTCAAAGAACAAATTGTGTCTATGGTTGGGTGGAAAAGAGCACCCATTGAAGCAGTTGCCAACTAATTTTCAATTTCAAATAAGTGTGACTCTGATTTTTTATGTTTTCTTGGTTGTTTTGTTGTAATATGCATTTTTTTCTTGAGCTACATGATGGAAAATTCTTTTACCTTGTTTGAATGGTAGAATTTGTGGCACTAATGGCCTAGCAGCCTAGGAAATTGGAAGCAAAGTTTGAATATCATATTTTGTAGATTTTTTTCTGCCTACCTCTTTTTAGAGAAGGAGAATTATGAGTAATGAGTTTTAAATGAATTTGGGAGAATAAGACTTTCACCCCTCTATTGGTTAGAAAGTCCTCAAGGGATTATCTAGGGACCAAACCTAGAAATATAGAGTCAAGACAAACTCTATGGTGTAAGTCTGAACCTGTCAATCCCTTAGAATTATCGTTGTCCTGTAATAGGATTTGGATTCTTAAGTGAAAGGAGCTTCCTTCAAACCATTCTCCTTAGTGACCGCAGGCTCAAGTCCGTGACCTTAACCAAATCTTGGATAAGATCTGAGCGTGTATCCCTCGGGGGATTTTCAAAGCCCCATATGGCTAGGACCCTGGAACCCTTCGCTACGCAAAAAGGGAGCTAATCCTTTCAGGCTTCGGGACTTCGGAGATCCGAGACTTCAGGATGTTGGAACCTCACAACATTGAAATCCTGCCAAAGGAAACATGTCGAAATGATTGACCGACAGCTAGCGGTTTCCTATCCATTGTCGTAGGATCTGCTTTATCGTTAAACCCTAACCAAATTTTCGGCTATGAATTTACGTGAGCCATCGATCCAAGAAACATCAATATCTTTCCTGACCATTGGATATACACTACGGTAAAATTCAACGTTGACCTACTCAGGGAGTGAAAAGTTGTTAAATGGCCGGAATCCTCGAATGTCGAAGTTGTGAAGTAACGCGAGTCATAGATCCAAGGATCCTTCAAGACCCTTCTTTACCGTTAGATAGAGTATAGTGGAAGGATAGATTAAGTGGTATCATTAACCGAAACCAAGCAGTCATCCCCACTTTATGACCCCTTCGACAGGTAATCCTTCGAGGAATCAAAGGGTTAAGAATGGTAAGGGTTGCGAGATCGTGAATCCATGAAGTGGTGAAATCCTGCCAACTGTTAGATCGTGGGGAATAATTCAAGAGAAATGTGAGTTGTTGATCTAAGGTTCTGTTGGGGACCCTTCCCACCCGTTCGATCAACTAGTGGAAGGAAAACGTAAGTACTTTGGTGAAGTCTTACTTTGGGAGTCTGGAACTTCGGAACTCTAAGACTTTGAGGCTCTAGGAAATTTGAGATGTTGGTGCACAGGCCAAACGCTGAAGCATCGAATGTCGGAGTACATGGCGAAGTTATATAACTTTGAAACTCTAGGACTCCAGGACTTCGGGAGATTTGAGGATGTAGGAAGGTGTGTTAAACACCAAAGTGTCGAAGTGTTGAAATTCCCTTGTCGAAGTGTCCAACTTCGATAGAACGGACTACGTACGTCATGGTGATGTGGCATGCCTGGATAGCCCCACATGGAATCATGGGACGGAACATGAATTTAGTGTGGGACCCCCCCCCCTTTGTCAATTTTAAGCCATGTGTTAAGCGTGAATGAATCGTAGTCGTCAGATCCAAGGGTGGATAGAATCTCCACCATAGATTCCAAAGTGGAAAGAATCGTTTGGACTTCAGAACTCTAGGGAAGTTTGTAGACATGTATAACAATATTGAAGGGGTCGAAGGCATGTTATCCACGAAGGCCTGAGAGATATCCCCTACAACCGCCCCTCCAGTGGTCATGTCATCGCCAGAGGGTGATGACTGAGGTCGTGTCAGTGCCATGTAGGATGGTATGAATGAGGTGGAGCCACATGTCCTTTGACCAACAATACCCCGAGAAGTTCAGGGAGCCATAAATTTTGACTCAGAACTTAGTTTTGGACGAGTTTATAGTTGATGGAAATCTCTCGGAGAGAAAAAGGAAATGGTTCTCTTATTCAAGGAACTCAAAGAAGTTGTAGGAAGGCGAAAAATTTATACCCCATCCCTTAAAAGGGTACTTAATGGGTTGGGTGTGTGAAAATCTTGCTCCACTCTCTCTACTAGCTAACATTCCCACACACCTCTGCCACCTTCTTGCATTTCAGCTCCCTGCTCCCTTGTGTTTTTGGAAGTAATCATTAAAGAATATTTCTTAATGATTCCTTTCTTGATTTCGACATGGATCTTCTTGATTTATGGTGCACTTCTAAAATCTTGGACCAACGTGCATTTGGTAGACTTTGGACTTAGAGCGCAATATCAAAACTTGGTCCAGCATGCACTTCTTTTCAATCCTCATGCATTATCTTGGGCGTGCGCAAAACTAGAATGGCCATGCATAATTTCATGTGTGCGCACACACGAGATAAAACCAAAAAATTGGGTGCCAACACCTTGTTCAACAAAAATAAATTCGAAAAGTCCTACAATGAAGTGGAATGACCTTTCATATTTGTAATTCTCAAATCCCTAGGTTTTTTTCCTAACTTCATTAGTGATGCAAAAACCCTATTTGAAAATGAATCATCTTTGTATATCCATCAACATATGCAAATCTAAGAAAGTGGAGCTATTTTGATTGATATGTCAAGGTTATACCTTGGTGACAACCTTATATGCCTTGGTCACAAAAGCCCTCGGTTTTTCACTATGATCCAATTTCGACTGGTGTTTGGTCCATGGGATCCCTCTACTAGAAGTAGAGATCGATCAATTGGTTAATTGGTATTTCACTCTTTACTCCTTAACAATTCTTGAGGTTTAGACTTCTTCAGTTCATAACATGGATTATTTGGACACTTTTTTTGTGTCTCTAGTGTCAAATATTTAATGAGACAATATCAAATGTTATAGATAGAGCCAACAACCTATGCCTCACTATCTAGCCTCACAAACCGATCTTGGGTCTATTCAGGACAAGTTTTGGGTATCCCTTTTGCATTCCACTATACACATCGAGACCTTGAAGTTGATCTTGGGTATCCCGTGGCTTTGTCAAGTTCGTTTTCCTAGCAAGTTAGTTGCTCATGCATCTCTCACATTGCATGTATCAAAGACTTCTCTCTTAAACTACTTAGATTTAACTATCCCTAACATGTTTAAAAGTATCATACAACCTTGTCTAGGATATAGAGATTGTTTTGTATCACAAGCTTACTCCAAATTGAGTTTTGGGTAGAATCAACACTTTTTCCAAGTGCTTGGTTTATCCTGCATTAAAAGCCAATGCAATTTTTTATTAGATTAAATCTTTCAAGTGATTATTCAAATCATTTGAATGTATTTGAATGCATTGAAATCCTACACGACATAAATCTAAAACAAAAATATAGACTTGTTTTTGTTAAAAACCCATTCTAGACATGACTTGGATTTGGTTTTGAAATCTAAAACAAAAATATAAACTTGTTTTTGGTTAAAAACCCATTCTAGACATGACTTGGATTTGGTTTTGAAAGAAGCTCTACGAACACTCATTTGAAACCCCTATCTATCCTCTGCATTTGATAAAAAAACGATTTTTGTATCAAAGATGTTATGATAAAGTAATTATCTATTTAAATCAAATAGTTAAAAGGTCTTGCCTATGCTGGGTTTGGATAATTGTTTCTCTACTGGAAAAGTTTTTCAATTTCAATTTTATGAGATTATATTGAAACCTGATAATTTTAATTTTATGATATTAAATGGAATAACCTGATAACTCTCTTTGGAAATCTATTAGGCTCTACCAAACCTTCTTTAACCTTCTTCGACACTAAACCCTTACCTTGGAAAGTGGAAAGTAGAAAAAGGGCATGCGATGTCGCATAACTTAACACTATTGTCGGTCATTTGCCTTTCGAGCAATTGGCATCAAAATATTTTGAGTTATTCGATTGCGGCTCTACATCTCGTAAGGATACACATGATGCCTTAGCCCAAATTATATTGGTTGATAGAACATTACACTAAAATCCAAATCGAACTGAAATTAATGCATAACATGGAAGGTCTTCGTTCCTTAACTCTAGAGACCAATACAAACATAAAATAAATCTTTTGTTGCATATTTGTGATGAAACCACCATCGTGGCCTCTAGCTTCTATGGTTAGTTTAACTCGAGCTAGTGTCAAATTGAAATCGAGAACAATGGTTTTAGTTCTTCATTGGATAATGTCAACTAAATTGAAAGTAACCACCAACATTGTAGTGAAGAATATGTAACACAAACCGAGGGTGTCATTTTAACAATAGCATCAATACAAAAGTAGTTTTAAACATGTGTAAACTTGACACGTATACAAGATTTATTGTTACATTTTTCCAACCACATTTTTCTTTTCATTTTAATGGAAGATCAATTTTAGTGTATGCTATGGTATGGGACTTATTTTGTGCATTCTTATGTATTAAGGAAAATGTTAAAGATTCATATTTATTATAAAGTTTGTAAAATTTTGTGAATGTTATTAATTATTAAAATGATAATTATAAAGGCCTTCGGAGGGGCAGCTCAATTGGCAAGTGCCATGAATATGAAGTTTTCTGAGGTTTCGAGTTTAAATTTTTCCGACTTACAATGTGTGTTGTGTAAGGGGCATCGTGGGCACATAAAAAAAATAAAAATGATAACTATAAATTGTTTGATAATATTTTTGTAAAATATTCAAATTTAAAAGGATTTTATATAGTTTCTAGAGAATTATGGTGAAATTTTGGTGATTTTTAGAATTAAATAATTTTGTCCTATAAAATTTGGGTTATCATTTTTATAAAAAATAGAAATTGAAGAATATTTTTTTGGAAAAAAACATGGAAACTTAGCCCATGGGTAAAAGTTAGCTTGTAATTGTCAATACTAAACTATTGTGGCTGTTAAGGGAAATAATTTCTGCTAGTTTTGTATTTTTTTCTTATTCTTTAAATCTTAGGAATTCATGTTGGGGTGAACCTATGATGTTTACAATGCGAGATTTCCCCTTGTCAACATTTTTGGCGCATTAGAATGAGTGTTAATGGAAAGCCACCCTATGTAGAGCTATGCTTTATTTGAATCTATCTTAATGTCTATCCCAAATACTTCCATGGGAAGTCCATAGTGCATTGGGATTGCAAAGACCTTTGCATGAACTCCCTAGAAAGATACATAAGTTCTTGTCAAAATTTGATGGTGAAAGGAACACAACAACATTTGAACAAATTAGGAAATATGATTCCACATTGGTTTTCTTAATATTGTTCATAAAGATGTAGTTTTCACGACATTTCCATTCACTTTGAAGGTAAAAATACATTATTTCAAAGGTTGACATTGCGAAGAAATTTTTGAAATTTTCATAAAATATTCGTAAGAAAATTATGTCGTTCAATGATAACCTACCTAGTTGAACACCATTGATGCCCCTAATAGAGATTGAATGTATCTAGTAATTTCAAGTTTTCTTTTTTTTGTCGCCAAGAGATCAGTATGTCATAGGGAAACGCCTGTCAGGTATTTCAGGAACCTCAATGTTCCCTTCCAACATCTTCAGAGTTTCCTCAATCATGGGTTTGAAAGACACCATAACATGAGCGCACATAATACCCACTAAAATGAACCTCATTGTGATGCTCATAACCTATTATGATGGATATTTGATCTAGAATCGGATCTAGGAGCCTGACAGGGCTCAAAAAGGCTCAAAAATGAAAGTGCTCGGAATCTGACAAAACCAATGTCATTGCGTCTGTCTCATCTTCCTGATTCTGGCCATATATTTACTTCGTCAAACGGGCTTCGTATGCGAAAGATATCGCGTTCTGTCCGAAAACTCAAATAGGCAAAAAAAAATGGGTGATTGTACAGTCCGTATAGTGCCACGTGGCAGGCTGACTGTATAGGTCGTACGGCCGTACAGCTGACGTGGCAGCTTCTGGTGACAACACGTGGCAGGTGTTGGAGCATACGACAAGTACAGTTGGACCAGTCAGAGGGTGACACATGTCACCACTGTAAGGGTGACACGTGGCATAGGCTGACGTGGCATGGATGACGTCAGCAGGCTGACTAGGCAGGTACGGTGACAAGTGGCAAGGTACGTGGTAGACAAGTGGACGAATTAGCGCTCGACAAGTGGCATCGTTCTCAATGAATGGAGAGGTGCCACGTGGCCCAGTCATGGGCTACCACATGGCACCCTGTGGTTGGCTCTCCGGTTTATGCAAAATTGGTTGGAGTCCACGAGAGTCGAACCCCAAACCTCCTCCACGCTACAGACTGGAAGGACCGGGCTAACCGCCCGCTCCACTGGTGGTGCTTAATAGTCATATGGAAAAAATTACATTTGAATTTGATTGAATCTGTATTCGGAGGGGGGAAAGGGCTGGGGCTTAGCCCCAGCCCTCGGCACTTAACGTACGATGTGACCACCCCATGTAACCAAGAGCGTGGGGGGTTAAACCTGCGCGGGAATATTGGACGGGGGGCCACGGATAGGGGTGCACCCTCCGCCATAAGACCAGGGCTATAGCCAACTGTTGGGGCTCGGTTATATATTGATAGCCCGTGGACCTATGCAAGTGCCCCACGACCAGGAGCTAGCACCGGGTATGGGCCAGCGCTCAGCCCTTTAGGCTGGCGCTTGGCCATATTAAGTGCATGTGACCGAGAATAGGGGGCGCGCGCCCAGCCCTAGGGGCTAATTCCCATATTTTTATACAAAAGTGGTTTTTATGCTATAGTTTGGATTTTTTATTGATTTTATGTTTGTTAATGGAGGATTTTATCCATTTTTGGGAGATATTGGGCATTTTTGGAGCCCAAATTTTGGGAGGAAGTTGGGGATGGATAACCAACTTCAAATATATAAAAACCATTCTTGTTTGAGGCCATGGAGGACAGTCAGAGAAAGGTTATGCTGAAGGGAAGCCAAGCCAAAGCCATTTTTATGCAGGGAAGCTTTTGAGGAGCAGACGCTTGCGGGCCATTTCTGGGAGCTCCGGACATCCGTTTTGCGTGTCGTTTTCTTTGTTGGGTTCTAGAGATCTGGAAGAACATGACCAGATTAGTCTTGTAGCCAATTGGCACTACTGCGATGTACTTTTGATCTTTTGAACATAAATAAAGAAGCCTCCCCCACAGAGACAAAGGCCCGGAGATGTAGGCAACGTTGTGCCAAACTCCATTATCAATTCTCGTGTTATGGTTTGTTGTTTATTACTTCATTTAAGATCTGCATATGTGTATATGGCTGTCATAATTCCTCTTATTTCCTCATTCTTTCATTAATCTTCTCAATTGGATAATTAACGCATGCAATTAAAAACTCAACCATAGTCATTAAAAGATCCTACGGATCAAGTGGTATCAGAGCTAGTTGACGTTTGGATTTGAGTTTTGCATGTTAACCAGGGAAAAGATACAGCGTGGTGAAGGCGAGCTTGTTGCAGAGAATCCATTAATTGGATTGAGAAAGAG